>CACRXP010001457.1:53384-69085 GCA_902702965.1 Spirometra erinaceieuropaei | reverse complement strand
GCTATGTGCGCCTATCCCAGGAACCCCCTCGGTATTGAGGCCCTTCAGAAACGCACCATGTCCTCGGGCAGGAATACCATAAGATTTTAGATCCCCTCTCTGCGCAAAAGCATCTACATACCAACCAGTATTCATGTCTTTCAGCTGTTTTTGTGGTACCGCTCCCTAACCCTCCACCCTCGGTATGCTCTTGTGTAAATGTACTTAAACTGCCCGACTTACGTGGACGCTAGAGGTGAACCGTTTGCTTGTTTCTTCACAGGCATTCGACTGATTACGTCAACCCTCGTCCTACCCATCACTTAGTCAACCCTACCTTCTATGTCTTGGTTTGCTAAAAGGTCCAGCGCCTCTGGACTGGTGCTTACAGTCCACTACTACCGCTGGGCTGTTACCCCTGCAGTTAACAATTTGCGGTAAACTGTCAACACTTACTGTGTTTTCTTTTTTTTCCTCCAGCAGGTGGGTCCTGCAAATTGGCTCAGGTTACACAGAGGTTCATTGGGTAAGATGTGCTTAATTAGCCCCACCTGATGGACACAATACTGCTGGGATTGAGGCTAGGGGTTAGGGTTAAGGTTAGGGGTAAGGGATAGGATTTAGGGTTAGGACTATGGGTTAGGGGTTAGAGTTAGGAGTCGGGGCAACTATTTCTCAACCACTCAAAGTACAACTGCGCATTCCCAATAGCATTTCTTTGGAAATACAACTACTTGACCACGTCGCCTGTGCGTTCTCCAGTCTCTCGGGACCCAAGTCCAAGTAAGACGCTGCTTCCTACATACCAATCAAACAAAGGATATTGTCTTATGTAGGGTTCCTTTGAAACACGACTAAGTTTATAGGAGCCTCGCAAATAAGATTAAAATGTTAGCACATCTTAATTAGCATTCTTTGCTTGATGCGGTTTGCATAGGTAGCTGGTCTTTTTTTCAGCTGAAAGCCTTCTCAAACTAAATTGAAAATAATTATCGATTGCGTATCACGGAAATCCCCCTGGAGGCCACATTGGATTTGGCCAAAATTCTGAAATGTGTTTTAGATTAAAAAGGACTACTTAGGTGGAGTTGTTGTACTGATTATCATACAGCATAACCCTATAACATTTCGGACTCGCCAGGATGTCGGCTTTTGAACGCACTTCCTTTTGACCTCCTGCAAAAACCACACTGGGTAAAAAATGACTACCTAAGTGGCATGCATTCTGCCTATTGATCTTCGATGATCTTATAAATTCGAACATATTTTACAGAAAAAATGCACATAATCTGCTTTCTTTTGCTCATTTGGAAGAAAATTACATTATTTTCATGCTTCTGCCCGAAGAAGTGTGTATTTAGGTTTCAAAAAGTGCCTAATTATGGGATTTTTAAGACCGTGCGATGTCCATGCATACAAGACCGCACATGTTTGTTTACTAATGCCCTTCATTAAATATACAACACAGCCGGATCCATTGCAAAATTCCATGAATTCTACGTGATATCTTCTCAAAGGCATGGAGAAATGCATAATTTTCCTTACGCGTAAAGGCATGCACCTTCTAGACTGAAATTTGTAAACGCTGATGCAATGGCAGATCAGGCTGAAAATTATCCGGGAATTGAGAAACTTTTTTCGGAACCTAAATACACACTTTTTGGGGCATAAAATATGAAGATAATGTGATTTCCTTCCAAATGAGCAAAACAAGGCCTATTTTGTGCATTTTTTCTGTAAAATATATTTGACTTTATAAGACCATCAAAAATCAATAGGAAGAATGCATGTCACTTCGGTAGTCATTTTTTACCCAGTGTGGTTTTTGCAGGAGGTCAAAAGGAAGTGCGTTCAGAAGCCGACATCCTGGCGAGTCCGAAATGCTATAGTATTATGCTGCATGATAATCAGTACAACAACTCCACCTAAGTAATCCTTCCTAATCGGAAACGCATTCCAGAATTTTGGCCAACATTTCATGAGGTCGGTCATGCACTGAATGACAGAAGTTCCTGAATTGTTAAGTATTAGATTTAAGCAAGTCATTACGAAAAGTACGAGCCTATTGTCCTGTTGGACGTAAACCTCTTACGGAAGAAATAGTAGTATGATTAGGTCTGGCAAATAGGGTGACTGAACTGCAGCATTTCATGATTTTGCTCTGACCCTGTCGTTCCGGGAAAACTGCTGCTGTCACAGGAATTTGTCGTCCATTTCTTCTCACAGACAAAGTAGTTTATCATAGTTGATTCCTTGCACATCATTCTGATCAGCGAAGAAGGATGAAATTCGGAAGCTAAGGGTTTGGGTTGAATAATAGTCCTTATTCCCTACTTTCGGCAGGCCCATATTTTCTTCTGAATGCTTTACAGTTCGATCATCGCTGCCGACGACGTCCGCCGTGTGATCCACAACGACAACGAGGCAAGAGCAGAAACGGTGACTTGTGCGGGAATTAGTATGTAGGGATAGTAGGCTTTCACAGCACCTACCACACACTCCCCTCCCCCACCTAGACCCGGGTCTGCCACCGCACCCCCAAACGTTGGTATTTGTTAAAGAGTGCAGATCCAATAACGCCTGCCAGAATCCAATATGACCTCCGTGTTGGTCTAGCGCATCCATCACGTGGTCCGTTTTGGGGACGAACACAACACAGTCAAGATGCATTTCCCCGTCTCTTGATATGCCTGCGGGAAAAAACCCTAGCAAACAGATCATTTTATAGCAGTTGGCCGTGCAAGACGAAGTCAAATAAAGATAAGAGGACAGTGTTCGTACCGTCAGTATGATTTATCTGTTCAATGCTAGACAAACAAAGTCTGCCTCTATTTGTACGGCCTTACCTAAAGGATTTTAAGGGCAGGCTTGAGGCGTTCCTTGGACAATGCAATATGAAGAAAACATATGGGCGTCCGTCTTGCATCTCAAGAAGGCTTGTCGCTTCAAACTATTCTGGGGCGGGCGGAACGAAGCTAAGCGCCGGTAGCCAGGAGCTGTGTGTCGCGAGCTGAGAAGTTGTAAACAATACAGAGGTTGAAGAACATTTTTGTTGACACAAGATAGTACGTGATTGCAATAAGTAGTACTTTTTTGTTGACACGCTTACTCACTGAGACTGTCTCGAAATGCTGACCCCGAACCTGCGTCAAGGGCTCCACGGGAGAAGTACTGGCCTTATAGTTTTGCTGCAAACGAAAGACGCGGAAGATTGGTAATCACAGTGTGTGAACTTGAGACTGAAAGTAGTTGACGTTAACAGTAATCGTTTGCCTGATTTATTCCTTGAAATTTGTAATCTTCTACTACTAAGAAACCTGTTTCAGTTTTAGCATAATGGTAACTAGAATTCCATGTGGTCTGTTTTTCCTCTTATAGATAAAGCCACGTCTTTTATGCCCACAACAAGCAAAAAACCCCCTAATATCTCGACACGTTTTTCGTCCCCGTGGTATTATTTGAAAAATAACTGTTACTTCCAGAATACGTAATTGTTCCCACAACCTTGGAGGTGCTACCCCGTTGAGTGGCAAACGTGTGCACTTTCTATTATTCAGCGGCATCTACTTAAAAGGACGACTGAACTTAAAAAACCTCTGTCCCGCAGACTTTATTTCATGTTTCCTCGTAAACCACCAAAGAGTTTAACGGGTGATCGCTTGCCGGATGGAAAAAACTATGTAGCAGTTAGCTAGTCGGTGTCTTATCGTGTGTGCACACAAGTAAGAATGCCATAACCCCGGCAAAAGTACATCTCAAGGTTATCCGGCTAGTTTAAAACCTGAATTACCCATCCAACCACCCACTCTGCCTTCTCTTCCCTTTTGGTAAACATGTTGGCAAAATAGCTGCCTGCTACTTTAGGCAGGATGATGCATTTTAGGATATTACATTTCCACGCATTTTGTTCAGTTAACGACGACGCCTAATGAAATAATGGAACCTCATCCACCAAGGTTGTAACGGCATTTACCGAAACGTGACGTTTAGTAAATCAGCCAGGACTAACCGTCCTCGCTCTCGTCGACTCTTCTGACTCCGCGGACTGGCAGCTGCATCAGCCTTGATAGGAGGCAGATGTGTGGACGCCTGGCCCCGCGGATCGATACGTCGTTTTATGATTGGCTTATCGGTATCCACCCTGGACTAGGTAGATCAGGCTCGAAGAGGCACAAATCTCCCACCCTCTCCATGGTAACCCATAGCCTCCCGGCAACACATAAAATGAAGGAGGAGGGAACCTAGTTCGCATATGTTCACCTACCACACCCTGAAAAAATTTAAAATCAGTTTAGGCGGTGGTGGCGAAACCAGTCGGAGACGGATGGCCAGCTTTGCCCGTATTTTTTGTGGAACAGGGACTTTTTGCCCGCCTTAGGCTTCGATTGTGTAATGTAGACTAAGCTCCCCCTACTTTGGCCTCACTGTTGGAAAGGGAAGTAGCCTTCCCTTTTGCCTTCCTGGATGCTGATTTGCTGCCGGCTCAAGGTAGCGTCAGCATATGACTCAATTAGTCGAATCTAGGACTTGAGGGTCAAGAACTCCGGTTGAAACTTTTCGTCCCTCCGTTCTGGCGTTGTTCTGTGACTGTCTGATAAAGGCAAAGAGTCAGTAAATGGCATTTTTCGGTAAGGACGCAATATACGACCCATCCAGTGAGAGTAGAGGTTATATGGGTGGGGCTTAAGGATGAGAAAGAGAGCAGTGAAAAAGGATGAAGTTTTGGAAAAGTGTTCTAATTCCGTAAATAGGTTCAAATGAATTCATACACGACCTTGAGAACGACCCGGAAAATTGAATACTAACGAAATTTAACATCAAAAAGCAATAGGAAGCTAAATGTAGCTCTTGCACAATAAGACGCGAGTTCAGAAGTCAAGACAGTAAAATAGCCAATAGAAACCCGAGGACGAGTGACGGTGAACCCCATAAGATTAAAATAGGAACGTTGACCATGAGGCAAGACAGCGGAACACTGGGAAGCCGCCAAAGTGGTCAAAAAAGGTAAAGTACATCAAATTAGGGTGTATCCCAACCGACAAATAAGCCGAATGTGATATTTAGACGAAAAATTGTGTTATATCGAAAGAAGGAAATCCGCGTACCCAAACTAAACAACACTACTTTCGCAAGAATCAGTAGGCAGTAATAAGTAATATGCAAAATTGGGCCCCATATTGCATACTTTTCCACTTTTTCCTCCTTCTTGCTAATCTCGATCCTGCTTCCTGACTAAGCCAAAGAACTCGAGTAGTTTACTAGTCAGCCATTATTTTAGCTTGCTCTGAGTCAACTGCGAAAAACCCGGCGATCTCGGTGGGATTCGAACCGACGACAGCAGGGGGAGGGTTTGAGTACAGCCGACGCTCTAGCCCCCGGACCGGGAGTCGTTGATTTAATCACATTTGAGTCAAGTTACCCGCCCAACCTACTGCAAGCTATGAAATCCATCAAATCGGACACAGTGAGCTGACTTCCTAGGCAGAATTCTCTAAGTAATCGATCTCTAATCCACCAGATGGCTAGCAGACTCAGTTAATTAATATCTGGGACCTCGTAAGTCAAATGGCTAGAGCGGTGGCCATATTCAAGCCTTCCCCTTGTTGTTGTTGGATCTAATCCCACCGAGGTTGTCGAGTTTTTCACAACTGGGTCAAATGAATTACGTAAATTTTTCAAAAACATTTACTAATATTCACAATGTGATATTTGCCCTTTTTATGACGTTTATAGTATGCAATATCTTCACAATAATGCTCTTAATGGAGTTGAGCAGACTGAATACCCAATAGCTCGACCGTCGTTGTCGAGGATGTCCGCTGCGGGCTTCACAACGAAGTAAGAGCAGAAACGGCGACTTGTACGTGAAGTAGTGTGTAGTGATAGAAGGCTTGCACGGCACCTACCAAACGCTCTCCTCCCCCACCTAGACCCCGTATCAAGACAGAGACGAGAAGACCGGAGGCGGGGGGAGGACGCAGGTGGATGGCGCGGCCGAGCCTGTACCTTGGCGCTCCACTCCACACCTCCCCTGGTGCACACAGTAAATGACCAGGATTTTGACCAACAACAATAATTGGGAGGGCTGCAGGTGTCCCAATTTGCGCGACGTCAGTCGGCAATTGAGTCTGCCACCGCACACTAAAATGTAAGAATTTGTTATGTTGCGCGTTCCGGTAACGCCTGCCAGGGTCCGATATGGCCCCCATGTTGGCCCAGCGCATCTACCACGTGGCCCGTTTGGGGGGCACAAGATGGAATGGCCAGTTGTATGGAAACAAACACCCGAAATATTTACCGGGCTCCTGAATAAATTATTTTTTTCGATATTTGCCGAACACCATCAAGCAATCATTAGGAAGTTTGTCACCATAACAGTCATGTTCGCCATTAGCTATTTATACCCAAACAAATGCAGCACATCGAAGGGTAGATCGTTAGTCGTCATGCGACTGCCTGTCTAGGCGGGACCCGTGAATTTCAGGACAGAACGGAAGTGCTCACTCCTGACCAGTGCGCGCCACTCCAATGCAACTAAACAATAACTTCCTTGAAACGGATGTTTCCTGCCTCTTAATGTGTCATTTGTGACATTTTTGTGCACGGATTGGGTGGTATGAGGACAGGAGGGGCAACTAGCATCCCGAGGGAGCAAATGAACCTGCTGCATTTCAACAGTTTTGCCTTGAAGGGAGCAAACACTGCGATGGATGAAGGAAAAGGGGATACCATGCAATTTCATGGTCTCTCATTCTGATGTGGAAGCCCCGGAGGAGACTGAAAAAGCTGGTGAGGATGGACGGGTGGGTGATGCATAAGGAGTTGCAGAAATGCCCAATTGCCTAAGATATGGCCAGGTGCAACGAGTGATTTGGGGAGGGAGGGGAGTTGGGATTCACACTGAACTACCAATCCCCCCCCGTCCTGGGGCATATTGGGGAAAGGACCCCCCTAATCTTAAAGATACTGCGTTAAAGGGGAGGACCAAAAGTGTTACATAACCTATATGGGCTTTATTGGCTTTTGGCCGTCTCATGGTTGGCATTATGCGAAAATCTAAATTCTTCGCACGATTCTCCGCCTGAATGAGGCATGTACCTATAGAGCAGAGAGCCGCCAAGTCGGCTGGATCTTCGTCCTAAGCCCTGTGCCAGTAGAACAATTAGGAGCCGCATTTGAAAATCAGGTTAGCGACAAAATAACTACAAAATTTGAGTCCATTCAGGTGGCCTGATATGGGGTTTTTTGGAATTCTTAGGCAGCAGAAACTTGCACGCTTGCATCTTGGTGTTATTAAAGGCAGGAAACAGGAATACGAACCCCCCCCCCCCAACAAAAAATACAGGCAGGCTTATGCTACATTCCAGACCGATTGAAGTTAGAATCAAGGTTCAGGTTAGGGTCAGGATTGGGACTAGGATTAGAACACATGACTAGGTTACCTTGCCGGGAGCTAGCGCAAAACCATCTGTGCAACTGAGGGCGTTCCAACTGCCGTGCCCTACGTAATCAGACTAGTTATGATAAAGTCCCGATGAGCCGTATCTCAGCCCATCATTGGCGAAAAGGAGCATGTCAAGAAATCTATGGACTTTGGAATCGCCGCTTGTCGCCGAATAACATGAATGTTTAGTGTGGGAAAATTAGCAGATTTTAATGCTCTTAATCATGTACTTTGCTAGTCATTCAGAGTAAAGCTAATTAGGGAGACCTGTCTGGGCATTTTAAGTGTATGATTACCCGGATAATCGGATGCAACCAGAACGGTCAAACGCAGAGAGCAGTTGCAGTAGATATGTAAACTCATGAAACGTTAATCGAAATTCTGAAATGCGTTTTCGACTCAAAAAGTTTGCTTAAGTTGGGTTTTATTATTAATCATCATGTAGCAAAATTCCATAATAATTCAGTCACATCAATAGGCCGACTTTTGAGCGTTCTTTCCGGACGTCTAAAAAACTGCACTCTGTAAAAAATGACCGCTTTAGAGGCATGTATGTTTCTCATTAATTTTCGACATCCTTATAAATTAAAATATATTTCATGGAATGCATGCATGAAAATATTCATTCTTTAGCTCATTTGGTGCACAATTACGTCTTTTTTAAGTTTTATACCAGAAGAAAGAGTATAATTTGATTTTAAAAAGGCCTATAGTGATGAGATTTTTTAATATCGCGAAATTCCCGCCCATAAAACATCGTGTCTCTGCATGGTCTAATGTAAAGGCAGATCAGGTTTAAATTTACTCGGAAATTAGAAGAGTTTCTTAAAACCCAAGTATACTCTTACTTCTAGCATAAAATCTGAGGAAGAAGTAATTCTTACCAAATGAGTAAAAGAATGAATATTTCCATGCATGTTGTACATGAAATTTATTTTAATTTATAAGGATGTCGAAAATCATAAATAAAAATTCATGCTTCTAAAGTGGTCATTTTGTACAGAGTGCAGTTTGTTAGACGTCCGAAAAGAAGTTCGTTCGATGTAACTGCATTATCATGGAATTATGCAGCATGATGACTAACTGCCGAGTCATCATCATGTCAAGATCCAACGAAATGACCTCCCGATACCATATCCAGTGCTGAGACATTTCCTGAGCAGGGAAATCAGTCATGTGGGGAGGGTGCGGACGCCCAACTATCCTGGTGACAGGGGGTCAAATTGCCGAGTCATCATCATGTCAGCATCCAACTCTGATGATGAAATTGCGGCAATTAACGACTCGGACGCAGGCTGACGAGACATCATCGCCTCGGTTACGACTCAAGCGGTGATCAGCAGAGCTATTAATTATAATACGCTTGCGGCTTCGTGGCAGCTACGTACTATAAGTACTGCTGTCTTTGTGTCTCCACCGCCGTTATCTGCAACCGTGTCTGATGATGGGTTTGAATAAGAATCGGAAACGTCAGCCCAATAAACTTCTTATTCCGGTGATTGCATCTTCCTCTTCTGAATTAAAATCCACTTAAACAAACATTTTAAGTCAAACACGCATTTCAGGATTTCAGTTAACACTTATTGGGTTAGCACATCCACTACAGCAAATAGATACATTCGAAACAAAATTGCTAGGTCCCCGTTGTCTTTTGACGAAACCACTGGCAACCAGTGAGTATGTAGACGAGTTCAAACAGACTGCAAGTGTGTTTCATACCTGAAAAGTTAGAACTGAACTAAGTTTGCGTAGATCAGACTAGGATGACTTAAACCCGCTTGGCACATGAAACGGCTGCAACGGTCATTACACTGACTCCCTGTGCTTAAATAAGACCATCTATATCAGTCTCCTGGTGATGTAAGCCGAGAAGGTAGGTTTTACCACAAGACAAACCTAAAAATAACAAATTATTATTGCAAAACCCAAGAGAACACATTTTCCTCGAGATGGACTGAGGAGGAGAGTTCAGTGGAGCTGACGAATTAGGAGTCGGTGCTTTCGTGATGATAACGGTTGGTCATCTTCAGCTAATGCATTATAAGCGGAATGTTCTCTCACTTTCACGACGCTTTCTGTAGTGCTCTCTTTAAATTCCTTGTCACTTAGCATGTCATTACCGACCAAGGCAAGGGAGACTGGAATGGCCATTTCTGACTTATTAGCCGTCGTCAGCCAGTCATGCCCAAGCCCGAAGTGTGGAACACCCGAGGCTCGAACTCGCGACCTGTTAGTTAGAAGTCCATGCTTCTTATCACTGGGCCACGAGCCCGTTGCCCTGTCGGTTTCGATCGCGAATATACAGTGGTAGGGTGCGCTCACCGATAGTTCTTACGGAACTTAATCGTTCCGTTGTGCCTTACGGGCTATCGCTCGAGCCCAACCAGCACCCGCATAGCGGCGCGTGATATAGGCAGAATGCTATTACCGACAAAGCAAAGACCTATATCATGCGCCGCTGTGCGGCTGCTGGTTGAGCTCGAGAGAGAGCCCATAAGGCACAACGGAACGAGTGAGTTCTGTAAGAACGATCGGTGAGCGCCCCTACCCTTATCACTTAGTTAAGGGTTTAGGGTCTGAGGATCGCTACCAGGAATTCTCGAGAGGGATGAAGAGAGGCTTCTATCCCAGCCAGCAGTCAGAATAGGTCAGTCGATGCTTCCTCCCAACATGCGAGACTTTTTATACCCCTCAACTTCGAAATAATTTTGTAAATATGCAAACCCGGCAGATCTAGGCGATATTCCAGCAAATGCAGGGAGACAAGAAACATTTCAGAGATGAGCGCACGTTCAAATCTAGTCTAGTCGGGGATCTCGTCGGGTAAAATTTCTAGGGAAAAACACCTACCAAGGTTTAAACTTTCCAGGACAAGCTTGAACGGAATTCATTGGATAACTAGAAGGAGCGCCCTTGAATTTGCTTGTTGGTAATTCAGTAATCCCTATCACAAATGAATTAAAATTAGTTTGAAGTTACGTGCTATTTCAGAGCAGCGCACATATCAGCACGGATCTCATCGAGAACAAAGCGTGTCAATTTCGGTCACGAACACATTTATAAGCCAGATCCGCGCAACGGCGGAAATAAGTAAAACAACCTGACTCTCTGCCCATTCACATTTCAGATGATGCTGCTAATCTGTTGGTCCCGATGAGTGAGTATACTAGTCATCGTTAAAACCTGAGTCCCAAAAATCCTTTCTAAACAACTTCACCGTCGGAATCCCCCAAAGTTTATACAGTGAATGACCGATCTCATGAAATATTGGCCGAAATTCTAAAATGCGTTTTCGATTAGGAAGGTTTACGTGGGCGCGGTTGTAATACTGGTTATTATGCGGCATAATCTTATAATATTTCGGACTCGGCAGGATTTCAGCTTTTGACTGCACTTCTTTCTAATCTCCTGTAAAAACCGTACTCGTAAAATATGGTTACTTACGTAGCATGCATTTTTCTCATTGATTTTTGATTGTATTGTAAATTCAAATAATTTTTATAAAAACCACAAACAACAATATGTTTTTCACGTCGTTTGATAGGTAGTTACGTCATCTTTATAGTTTATAATTGAAAAAGGTGTATAATTAGGTTTTAAAAAGTTTTCTAATTCCCGAAAAATTTTGAGGCTGATCATTCGTTGCATTAACGCTTAGTGATTTCTGTCTACAAGGCGCATGCGTTCCGCATAAAGAAAATCACATATTTTTCTATGTCATAAAAAATTCATCCAAGAGAGTCCATAAAATTTTGCAATGGATGTGGACTATGTTATGCATTTCATGAGGAGGTATGATGTTATGTGAATGGACTTTGCGTGGTCTTAAAAAATCTCATAATTAGAAGCTTTTAAAAAACCTAATTATACTCCTTCCTTAAGTATAAAATATAAAGAAGACGTGATTCTCTATTAACTGATTGGAAGAAAGCATATTTTTGTTTGCGGTCTCTATAAGATATATTTGAATTTGCAAGACCATCGAAAATCAATGGGAAAAATGCGTGCTACTTAAGTAGTCATATTTTACTGAGCACGGTTTCTACAGGAGATGGGAAAGAAATATAGTCAAAAGCTGACATCCTGCCGAGTCTGAAATGTTATAAGAGTATGCCTTAAGATAATCAGTACTACAACAGCGACCAAGTAATCCTTCCTAATCGAAAACGCATTTCAGAATTTCAGCCAACATTTCATGAGATAGGTCACTCACTGTATGTCAGGCTAGTTAAGTAGCGCTGCCGATCTTCAGATTGGTGTTTAGCAGGATTCTGTCGCGGTTCCCAACCCGCCAAAATTTTGTTAGCCACAGATTAGAACTTGTACTTTCGGCGCGATAAAGCGAAAATCACTGCTGTTGAGCGTTCGTTTTGTGCATAAATTCCATCTCATGGATTGAAATTGATGAAAGTTACTTCCATATTTGCAAAAGAGAAGGAATTCCATTTGGGTCGCATTTCTACGAACAGAAGGTCGCAAATCATTGAATACTTAATGAGACCTCCATTTCCGTGATTTCTTCTGAAAACAGCACACTCCTAAATCCCAGCTTAGTTCAGTTAACCTTTTTGACAATTAGTGATTAATTTGCTTTTGCAAAAAATTGTTTTGCCAGACTGGTTGGAATGAAAGTGTAGCAAAAACAGTCACGCGACAGTCTAAAGCGTTTGGAAATGAGTCCTAAAATATCTTTAAAATTTCCTGTGTTGATTAAGCCATCAACACATTTTCAAAACAGACCGTTTTGCATTATAAAGTTAATCTTAACGAGATTTCACACATTTATTGACAGGGACATATAATTTCCAAGAGGTTACTGGGAAATCGTTGTCTCCCTAAAACATCCATATTTTCCCAAGTGTTAAATATAATTTTGGAAGATGCTCCGCCGTTAATCTACGCTTTTTGGAATTGTCCAAAGTGATTAAAATAAACATTGAACGGCGATTTGAGGTAGCGTTTGAACCAGTCAGTCGTTGGAACCGGTTTCATCAGCATCCATACCTTGAAGACGGGTAAAACGTCAGCTTCCATTAGAAAGTCAGTGCTGGGATTTCTGTCAGTTATGCTGAACTTCTTCTCCATTCTGTTCAAATTGTCACTGTTGGCTAACCAAATGAAGATTTCTAAAATACTTCTGACTATTTTTTCCTAGTTGCAAGACAAAGTATCCGTCATTTCCTCTGGGCGTAGTCTTCTTGATTGGAGCCCAAACCGTTTCTAGCACCAAATAGTTAGCAATCATAAATCTTACCAAATACAAATAATCACATCCGTCGGTCCCGCTTCTGTCGCTACCGTGTTTCTAAAACCCAATCACAACCCGGCTACAGCTGTCCTTTAAAACCACGATTTGTTTTTGTCGAAGTGCTTACTTTGACGAAGTTGGTTTCTTCAGAGGCATTAAGTAAATGCATAGACATCATTCTTCATTATTAATTTGTTTATTTGTGTAGGCGTGACACGAAACGGCTCAACCGCTGTGTGTCGTAAAAAGTCGGCTTCAGTCAGACTGGACTTAGGGCCTTAACCCGTTTTGCAGCTGAGTCTGCTTGTGAAGTGTACAGTGCGTTACCGATCTCATGAAATATTGATCGAAATTCTGGAAAGCGTTTTCGATTGGGGAGGATTACTTGGGTGGGGTTGTCAGATTGATTAATATGCAGCATAATCCTATAGCAGTTCGGACTCGCCAGGCTGTCGGCTTTCAAATGCACTTCCTCTTGACCTTCTGCAAAAATCACACTTGGTAAAAAAATGACTTCTCTTGTAGCATGCATTTTTCCTATTGGTCTTCGATGGTCTTACAAATTCAAATATATTTAGTAGAAAACATGCACAAAAATATGCTTCCTTTTACTCCTTTGATAGAAAATTACATTTTATTCGTATGTTATACTCAAAGTAAGTGCATATTTAGGTTTTAAAAATTTTTCTTATCATGAGATTTTTAAGACCGTGCGATGTCCATGCATACGGGACCGCACATGTCCGTTTACCAATGCTCCTCATGAAATATACAACACAGTCCGTATCCATTGCGAAGTTTTATGAACTCTAAATGTTATCTTCTTAAAGGCATAGAAGAATATATGATCCGCCTTATGCTTAAAGCATTCACCTTGTTGACTGAAATCACCAAATGCTAAAGCAATGGCCGATCAGGCTCAAATTATTCGGGAGATGGGAAACTTTTTTAAACTCAAATATCCACTTTCGTTGAGTACAAAATATGAAAACAATGTGATTTTTTACCAAAGGGGTAAAAGAATGCTTATTCTTGTACATGTTTTCTACAAAATATATTTGAATTTATAAGACCATCAAAAACCAATAGGAAAAATGCATGCTACATAAGTAGTTATATTTTATTAAGCGCGGTTTTTTCAGGAGGTCAAGAGGAAGTGCATTTGAAAGCCGACAGCCAGGCGAATACGAAATGCTATAGGATTATGCTGCATACTAATCAACATTACAACCCTACCTACGTAATCCTTTCTAATCTAAAACGCATTTCAGAACTTCGGTCAATATTTCGTGAGATCGGTAACGCACTGTATATAGCCTTGGACCTGATCGGTTGAAAATCGTACTGGATACTTTACGATACGCGGCTGGCGTGCTACTGAGATCCAAGTGTGGACTCCGCACATGAAGGCGACTCGTTTAACTCATAATGGGTGATGTTGTGTCTGTGGTCTATAGGGAGAAACTAGCTGTATTGCGGTATAAGAAGACAGAGGCTCTCTCTTCACCTCAGCTCCTATGTCCCAACCTACCTCCTGGTTTTCCCAATTATGAAGAGGTTTCTTAATTCTTCCTGACTGTAATCTACGCTGGCGTAGTCATGATCATCGTATTTTTCTACGAAGGGACTAGCTCCAGCCGTCGCATCCACAAACGGCGTGGACAAGGCAACACAAGACGCATTCTGTCAACACGCAAGCGCTGTCCACTCCGCTAAAAAGCAGACCTCGCAGTGACGTCAGAGCCTGCCAGTCTGGTAGGCAAAAGCGCGCGACACGCGATTCTTTAGCTGGGCGGCGGTTTGTAACCGTTACACATTTCCCCTCTGCGTTTGCTTGTAGGTGTGGTGACACGCCTAGGGCCGGCTTGGGCCGCGCCAGTCACCTGCGGTCTCTCCCGCTTCCGGTCTTCTTGACTACTTCCAGACATCGCGCCCAGCTGAGGGGGGAGTGTGTGTGTGTGTGTGTGTGTGTGTGTGTCGTGCCCTCAGAATGGGCCACGTGTTAGATGCGCTGGACCAAAACGGGGGTCACATCGGACTCTGGCAGGCGTTATCTGTGCGCAATAACAAATGCCAACATTTGCGGGGTGCGCTGGCGGACCCTGTCGTCTGCAGTTGTCGCACAACTGGACCACTGTCACCACCCCATTGTTTTGTGGTCAACATCCTGGTCATTTGTGTGTGGACCAGGGGGTGCGGAGTGGAGCGCCAAGGCGAGGATCCGTCCAAGCCATCCACCTGCGGCCTCCCCCGTCTCCGGTCTTCTTGACTCTGTCTTGACAGGGGGCCCAGGCGGGGGAGGAGGAGAGAGTGTAGGTAGATGCTACGCAAGTCTACTGGCACTATAAACCCCTGCGTAAGTCACCGTCCCTGCTCCCACAATGCAGTCTGTGGGGCACACGGTGGACATCGCCGAAATCGACGGTCGAACTGTCGTGTGTGTGTGTGTGCGTGTGTGTGTGTGCCCTGGGGTGTAGGGGTGTCCAGCGGTGGGTCCACGTGATGGTCGTAGTGGTCGCTCACTTGCTTGCAGGTGAGACTACGCCTAGCGTCCATTTGCTGGCACCTAACTCTCACCTGTGGCTCCACGTAGCTGGGCTCTGCTCAGCGGCCACACCCCGGGCAACCGTCTCGACCGGCGGGCTAAACCAGGTGAGGGTATCCGTGCGTGCACCTGCACGCGCGGTACTGTGGTCTGCGCTGGCCGGACGGATCTTCGCGTCGACATCGTCGAGACGAGGCTCTGCCTGGACCATCGCAGGAGGCCACCAGGTAAGTTCCCCCTCAGGTAAGTGCGTTTGCTTTGTTTCCTCCTTTTGTTTGTTGAAGTTCCGCGTCGTTCGCTGCGCTTGCTGCCTGCCCTTTATATGCTAGTCTGTCTGTCAATAGCTAAACGACACCCACGATGCCTGCTGCAATTGCCTGTCCGTCAGTCTATGCCACTGTCTTCTAGCAAGGTGTTACGGTGCTTGAGTTTGTGTGGTGCCCTCACTTTGTCTCTGACTGATGACTGTGTCCGCTTGTCCACTC
>CACRXP010001457.1:8857-50503 GCA_902702965.1 Spirometra erinaceieuropaei | reverse complement strand
CGCCGCCGCCAAAGCGAAACGCGAAGCCCGCAAATCACAACTTCGCCCAGTCCGCAACGCCGCCGCACAACCACTCCCAACGTGTCCTCGATGTCAACGGACATTCCGGGCACGAATCGGACTTGTTGGACATCTCCGAACCAACTGCACCTCTCGAACTGCTCCAGCCATCGTCCCCCCACCCGCCTCTTCCTCCACTCTTCCACCAACTAACTCTGACACTCCTTCTGCACCACCAATTCCATCCTCCTCGTCCTCGTCGTCCTCCTCCCTCTCCACTGCCCCAGCGGCGGCCGTTCAGACTGCTGTCTCACACATCACCAACACCAACACACCAACCAACATCACCTCTTCCACCTCTCCCGATTCCAGTGATGAGGATCAGGACTACACCTGCCCTCACTGTGACCGCACCTTTACCTCCCACATCGGCCTGGTCGGTCACTTGCGAATCCATCGCACAGAGACTGGCGAACCAGTGCCTGGAGCACCAACCTACACCCACCGCACTCGCCTCCACTGCCCACAATGCCCTCGCACCTTCACACATCGCATGGGTCTATTCGGCCACATGCGCATCCACGAGAGCGGAATTGCCCGCCGCCTTGACACATCCACCCCGCCGAGCCCCACTCCCAATCCACCACCTTGTGCACCCACTAACCACTCCCCAACCGACATCGACGCCACCGACCTTACCACCCCTCACTCCTCCCCTTCCTCCTCCTCTTCCTCCATCACTGCCACAACGACGGCCGCTTCGGCGTCTTTCGCCCACGACCTCACCATAGCCGAACCTGACACAACAACAGGCACAACCCCTGCAACCTCCATCATCAGACGTGAGGGCCAGGGCTACATCTGCCCTCACTGCGATCGCACCTTCACCTCACGCATCGGCCTGGTCGGTCACTTGCGAATCCATCGCACAGAGACTGGCGAACCAGTGCCTGGAGCACCAACCTACACCCACCGCACTCGCCTCCAGTGCCCACACTGCCCTCGCACCTTCACGCATCGCATGGGTCTATTCGGTCACATGCGCATCCACGACGACCTGCGGTAGACAACCGCCGGTCACACCACACATTCCCTCACCCCCTACCCCCTAACACCATCACCCCACCAGACATCAACCCTCACACACCTCATGCACTCAACTGCCGCCTCCCACGCAAGCGGGAAGTGTGCATCTCGACTCGGTCCTCATGCGGTTTCGGCTGCACGGGTGACTTGTGTCCAAGACTATCCCGACACGTCAAGCGTCGTGGATAGGAAGGTTGCTGATTGAGGCCTGCTCTCGGTTCACGCAGTTCGTCACGTTGTGTGTGTGTGTGCTGTGTGTAGTGGCGGACTGGTGGGCTGGGGACGGGCTGAAGCAGCACCTTCCACGGCCTTCTCACGCAAGTGGGAGACACGCCGATTAACCCCCGTTGTGTGAAATCCTGGTGTTTGTGTGTGTATGGGGGGCCAGGTCGTGCTGTGGCGCGCGCAGGCATGGTCAGTCGACCATGTCAGCCACCGCGCCCATTCCCCACTCCAGTCTACTGACCGGCTCGGACGGTGGCTGGGGTGTGGGAATGGGAAGGGAGAGTGAGGTCGACGACTCAGCGCATTTTCCTCACTAAAATCAATCTGACGCGCTTGAAGCTATCACGGTGCGCTAAAAGCCGTGGCTTGGAAGGTTGCCAACTGACGGGGTACCTTGGACCTCCTCCTTGACTGGAGGCGGTCTGAGAGTCAGGCTGCAATGGCTCCTTTTTAATGTGGCCTTTATGGCATTCCCACCACAGCGTGGGATCCGAGCCAGGCGTTGGCGGCACGCCCAGGTGCGGCTTCGGCCGTGCCAGCCTCCAAATCTCTGTTGTGTTGGTTGAAATCCTGGTTATTGTTGTGTGGACCAGGGGGTGTGGTGGAACGCCAAGGTGAGGATCCGTCCGAGCCATCCACCTGCGGCCTCCCTCGTCTCCGGTCTTCTTGACTCTGTCTTGACACCGGACCCAGGCGGGGGAGGAGGAGAGAGTGTAGGTAGATGCTATGCAAGTCTACTGGCACTATAAACCCCTGCGCAAGTCACCGTCCCTGCTCCCACGGCTGCTGCAGCTGTGGGGCACACGGTGGACATCGTCGAAACCGACGGTCGAACTGTCGTGTGTGTGCCCTCAAAACGGGCCACGTGGTAGATGCGCTGCCCCAAAACGGGGGCCATATCGGAATCTGGCAGGCGTTATCTGTGCGCAATAACAAATGCCAACATTTGCGGGGTGCGCTGGCGGACCCTGTTGTCGGCATTCGTCGCACAACTGGACCACTGCCTCCACCCAATTGTTTTGTGGTCAAAATCCTGGTCTTGGTGAGTGGACCAGGGGTGCGGAGTGGAGCGCCAAGGCGAAGACCCGTCCGAGCCATCCACCTGCGGCCTCCCCCGTCTCCGGTCTTCTTGACTCTGTCTTGACACCGGGCCCAGTCGGGGGAGGAGGAGAGAGTGTAGGTAGATGCAGCGCAAGTCTACCGGCACTATAAACCCCTGCGCAAGTCACCGTCCCTGCTCCCACAATGCAGTCTGTGGGGCACACGGTGGTCATCGTCGAAACCGACGGTCGAACTGTCGTGTGTGTGTGTGTGTGTGTGTGTGTTTGCCCTCAAAAACGGGCCACGTGTTAGATGCGCTGGACCAACACGGGGGCCATATCGGAATCTGGCAGGCGTTATCTGTGCGCAATAACAAATGCCAACATTTGCGGGGTGCGCTGGCGGACCCTGTTGTCGGCAGTTGTCGCGCAACTGGGACCACTGACACCACCCCATTGGCATGTGATTCAAAATCCTGATCATTTGTTGTGTGGACCAGGGGGTGTGGAGTGGAGCGCCAAGGTGAGGATCCGTCCAAGCCATCCACCTGCGGCCTCCCTCGAACTTCACCGATGGTTCCCACCATCCTGGTCGTGTTCGACGATTAAGCTATCAATTCCAGCCTCATCTCGGATGAAAATTTCGCCACATTCAGGTTTCCCGGGGATGTTCTCTAGTGTGTAATAATTACGTGACGCCCCACATGGTAAGCACCCGGGGCACAAGCACGGACCGGAAATGCCACAACTTCCTAGCTCGCGAAGTCACCTCGCGCGGTCACGTGACGCTTGCATTCGCATGTACAAGCAGTCCACAAAAGCGACTGCCTCACAGTCAACTCTGATTGGTCAACAGCATTCAAATTCAAATCTTCCTCATTGCAATGGGAAGGAACGTGCGCACCCAGTCCGCGCATGCGCAAGCAACTCACCTCGTGGTCGTCATATAAATAAGACAGAGCTGCTGACTGCTTCGTCGTACACGCCTTCTCCCTCTCATCGTCTGCCTCCGGACAAAAAACACGCACCCGAAATGGCTGGCTGCTGCAAGGACTGCAAAGACGGCTGCGCCTGCTGTGATGGTTGCAAGACTGGCAAGGGCTGCAGCTGTTCGCCGGACAACTGTCCTTGCAAGAAGTGTCCCTGTTGCAAATCGGAATGCTGCTAGAACCATGCCCAAACCCGTCATTTTGAACTCATAAGTGATAATCATTTTTATCTTTATATATATATATATATCAACAACAAACCATTTCTCTTCTCCCTCTCACTGTCTTTCTTCCTCCGTATGGTGCTTGTGTCAGAGATCGGGTAGGTTTTAGGTGGTGGGTGTTGTGGAATCTGGCATAGGATATTCACTCAGGTTGGGTAAGATTGTTCCCTTTGGACCTCGTTTTTCACCCGATTTCACGCCGAATCCTGTCATGTCCGGTAGTTCAACGGCCTTCGAGAATATCCCCTCACCTCCCTCCCATGGATCACACGGTCGCTTTGAATTCCGCAGGGAAATTAACTTGTCTCGTTCTAGAAATTTCTTAGTGAGTCCGTGGGTCTGAGGAAGGCTTGAAGGGTGTTTCGTTTCCTCCACCGTCGGGAAATCAAAGTTGCAATCGGATCTTGCTGATATTTGATTGTGTAACATAGACGTTGATGTTTCTCCACGGGAATTCAAGCGGAGAAATCCATCGTTCGGTTAGAATGGGATAAGTTTCAGACTACTAGCATTACAGGCAAAAGCATAATATTCTTGGTTTCGTGCATTTCAATTTCTTTCGTACAAATGTTAGACTCAGTTGATTTAGTCGATTTCATGCTCAACACTGACCTCTGTTTTCCCTTAAAGACGGATTTTCCCGAGTTGTCATACGTGATGTCTCGGATAATTTGAGAGTGTTATTATTATCTTGAATGTGAAGTCAATCTTCACTAATACATTGATTTTTCCACATTAAATTTCGAGTCAGAATATTGAGCAACGATGTCCACGTTCTTTAAAATACTTCAAATAGTAAAACCTAATATAATCCTACTTAAGTTAACTGGGTGCTGTAAGCAACACGCCATTGGAATTGTTGGTCTGGCCCCATTGCTGAGGCGATATGTCACCCTATTGCCTTCTAACAAATAACTTGCATCACCGAGCGCATTCCTTTGACCTCTAATTGCATTGAAGAATTCCAAGTCGGCCCACGCACATTGTCGGTGGTTCGTCCTCAAACCTCTGCATCAATGAGTCACGGTAAGGTTAGGGTGTGTAGCCCCCCCCCCCCTGCGTGGTCGGTGTGCTTCATAAGGGTTTTGCCAAAGGAATTATGCAGGAATCAGATTTTGACATCCAATAGCTTTTTCAATATTAAAATGTCCGTTTTGTCCCACGGTCAGAGTTTGTCACGGCCGGGCAGAGCAGGGCTAAAAGCAATCAATGGGCAATTGTAGTTCTGGGCAATGATTGACAGCGTCATGGCATATTAAAATGCTGAAATTCTGCCTGGAGACGGTGCTGGCGTGTCGTAGCCGCAACGCAACGCGTTAGGACGCGAGTGGGACTCCGGTTGGGTCAGGGTGGCTGGAGGGCTTGAGTGAAGGCCTTCTAGAAGTGCAAAGTTGGGCTGGCATCCTGCCCTGTCATCGCAAGCGGACGTTGGCGCAAGCACTTAGACTGATTCCTCAAGACCGTGTGGACGACCCCGTGTGCTTGGATGACGTCTGCCGATGATCGCCGTCAACCAGGCGAGCTAGGATTACACTGGGTATGGGCTTTCCCGTGTCGTATTCTAGCCAATCAGGACGGTGTTCTCGCGTTCGTTTGTATGGACACCCAGTAGTCCGAAAAATACGGTATGGGAGCATGGAGAGGTCTAGAAGGACAGTCCATCCTTCCTGCGGATGTGAAGATGGTGAGGGCTTGAAAAGGATTATATTACACCAGCCGTCGGATGGATACGTGAAATAGCCGACTTCAGACAACATTGTGGGTTCTTTCAAAACCGCACTGCACGGAACTGCTGACGCATCCGTGTCTGGTAAACATTCTTCCATGTATGTCCTGATAAATGCTTCGGGAAAATCATTATTACGCTTTCAGTAAGGACGAATTCGAGTCAGATATGTAGCCCAACCTAATGTAAACAAATCCCAGCTGTAATACAGGACGGGTTGTAAGAGGCGTTTTTGCATGTGGAGCTGGGGAACGCACAGGTGACGAGGTCAAGTAGTTTTATGCAAAAGAGAAGCTAATGGGAATGCGCAGTTATACTTTGAATGGTTGTGAAATAGTTGCTGTAACCCCTTAACGTATCCCTAACCCCCAACTATACCCCTAATCCTAAACCCCAATCCCTGACCCCAACTTCAACAGTATTGTGTCCATCAGGTGGGGTCACCAAACCACATCTTACCAAATCATTCAAACACGAAGCTTTACTTTCGAGTAAAATGGTCGTTCACAACAAAAAACAACAAAGAATATGACTTCGATCCGTTAAACAACTTTTTCTTATAAGTTACCTCTTTAAGAAGCGCCTTAATATTGCACTCCGTTGATGGATTCCTATGTACTTTGCATTTTTGTACGGCGAGGCCAAGAAAACATTTGACACTTGACCTTTTTTTCACGTTCCTAATCAATGCTAATATTTTTCTACCGTAGACGTAAGAATATGCATTGCTCTATATATCGCGGTCATTTGCACTGTTCTTGCTCGATCTTAGACTCCGTTTTTCCGTTTATGAATGCAAGGCAGTGTCCATATAAATACTGATATTTTGCTGAGTCTACTAATGATTTGCTAGTTTCATTTCTGAAATAGTTACGTGCAGAAGCTAGACAGCACGAAATGTAATGTTTCATGTGTTCAAAACTGGAAATGACCATTCGGTCGTTGTCATTTTTGTGACATCACGTAAGCTTTCCCAAACGGCAAAACAATTTCAGCCCATTTAAACGAAGGAATCCCTGTCTGCGTTATTACTGCACTTCGGGACACCAGATAGCACAGACCTGCTAATATGACTTCTAAAAATCGATAGAACATCTGGTTCTCTTAAAACAACCTTTGTGTTGGCAAGTTGATTACCGAGGTTAGCATCGGACATAAAATAGATTTCCAAGTCCGGCAACCCCTGTTTACTAAAACTCTCGCGGGTAAATTACTCTCCTTTCAACGAGAAATGCGCTCAAATGCGGAACCTAAGTCTAGGAAAGGGTATTAGCATAGGAAATTGCACGAATATATTGCAACATCCATTTCCGATAAAATTTACTAATATCTTGCTGGATAAAAATTACGTTAACACAATTTCTGCACAAGAAAAGGACATTTCATTGAAGGGGCTAGATGAGCAAGCAAGATACTCAAGGCGAAAGACGTCCAGAAATAGTTGTCCTAAGCCCTAGCCCCTAACCCTAATGCCTCACACTAACCCTAACCATAACCCCGACCCTAACCCTTAACCGCAGCCCTAAGCCCTAACCCAACAGTACTGTGTCCATCAGGTGGGGCTATATAACCGCATCTTACGCGAATATTCGCCCCCAGGGAATGTAGAAGGCATATTCTCCCTCCTCGGTTAATAAGACACTTGACAAGGCTTCGTTACTGACTCAGAGACGACAAAGCTGTGGACGTTTATGTACAGCCTTTTCCATGTGCGTTTATGGAATACACTTCCTCGAATTCTTCCATCAGGCGTCCTGTGGGGGAAGGCAGTCTCCTATCTCTTTTCTCAAACTGGGGAGTAAGCTAGGCTTAACTTGATTCACTTTATCCAGCAGGGTATCCAAGTAAAGTCTCCAGACGACAAAATATCGGACACAGAGTTCAAGGTCCAAAGTGGCTGAATGAATTTTGAAAGAACTTACAACTCAGCTGAACTCATATTCTGCAGCCCTACTAAGGCTATCCAAGTTCCACGGGCGAAAGATGCCTTGCCATTGGACGCCACGTCAAATTGTGTTTACGAATTCACATGCACTTATGGAGGCAAGTGCATTGGGCGAACGCAAAGGCAACTGGCAGCCAGGTCAGTAGAGTACTTGTCTAACTGGCTTCTAAAGCAGGAGAATAAGATTCCACGGTCTTCTATTACAAAACATCTCCTTGATATTGGCCATTCGGTTGACCCCAAAACGTCTTTTCGAATATTAGTCCGAGCACGAACAAATCAGTTATTGCACTACCTGGAGGCAGCCTACATACGGCGGGCGAAACCCGACCTATGTAAACAGTCAGACCACGTGGTCAGCCTCAGCTTGCCCTGGTAGATCTGAGCCCTTTTGATTTTTGAAATCCCTCGGCATGTTTACTTCCCCATTTTCTTTCCTCTGTTGCGTTTTGAAGTTACCATTTTATTGATAAGTCTGCGTGCAGTATACGATGACCTTGCTGTTTTACACTGATTTTCTCTGTCGAAGTTCAAACCTCTGTATCTTTCTCACTTGCTGTCTGTGTTATGCAACGATAGGCTGCAGTTGATAAGCCGCCGCGAAATTTAATGGTACCAATAAGTTCTGCTGTCCATGCCTGCATTAAATTGAATTTTGTTTTAACAATTTCCAAATGAACGCACCCGACAGGAGAGATTCAACCTGTATTTCTATGGTATACGGGGAGGCAGTACTAGTAAAAAACCACTTGACGTATATGCATAACATTATTTTCACACTGAGGCTCGCATTTCGTATGGCATTGGCTTATTCAGAATATTCATAGATGTATTGGCAGATTTTGAATAATTCATTCTGACGCAACTGTGAAAAACTCGGTGCCTCGGTAGGATTCGAACACACGACATCAAGGGGAGGTTTTAGCACGGCCAACGCTCTAGCCACCTGAACTATGAAGTCCCACCCGGGGGGTGAGAGTTTCGCAATTGGGTCAAGTTACCCGCCCAACCTACTGCAACGTCTGCAATCCACCAAATCTGATACAGTAAGTTGACTGCCCAAGTGGGATTTTCTAAGTAATCCACCTAGAATCCACCAGATGACCATCAGGCTCACGTAACTGATAGGTGGTTTCGCAGATTTTGAGTATTTACTTCTGACCCAGCTGTGAAAATCTCGGCCCCCGGGTGGGACCTCGAAGCTTAGGTGACTAGAGCGTTGGCTGTTCTAAAGCCTTCCCCTTGCTGTCGTGGGTTCGAATTCCACCGCGGCGCCCACTTGGTGGCCGACGGAGAAGCTACGATCTTCTAGCTCGCCCGCAACCCCGAACGTTACCCGCTCGCGAAGTCACCTCGCGCGGTCACCTGACGCTTGCTTTCACATGTACACACAATCCACCAATACGACTGCCTCACCGTCAACTCTGATTGGTCAACAGCATTCAAATTCAAATCTTTCACATTGCGATGGGAAGGAACGTGCGCACCCAGTCCGCGCACGCACACACGCGCCTCACCTCTTGGCCGTCCTATAAATAAGACAGAGCTGCTGACTGCTCCGTCGTACACGCCTTCTCCAACTCGTCGTCTACCTCCGGACAAGAGACACCCGAAATGGCTGGCTGCTGCGAGGACTGCAAAGACGGCTGCGCCTGCTGTGATGGCTGCAAGACGGGCAAGGGCTGCACCTGTTCGCCGGAAAACTGTCCCTGCAAGAAGTGTCCCTGTTGTAAATCGGAATGCTGCTAGAATCATGCCCAGATCTGTCATTTTAAATTCATAAGTGATAATCATTTCTATCTTTATATATATATATATATATATATCAACAACAAAGCACTTTCCTTCTCCCTCTCTGTGCCTCTCTTTCTGTGTGTGGTACTTGTGTCAGAGGCTCGTTAGATGGGAGGTGGTGGGTGGGGTGGTGATCGATATGCTAGCCAGAGTTCTGAAGAGAGAAGGTGGATGGCATGTGGGGACTATTGTGCTCGCAAACTCCGTGTTAATATGCGTCTGACCGCGTCTTCAAATCGTCTGACATTGATGAACTCGCTGACGAAACCTCGCGTGATATGTTGGTCAGAGAATGGTATTTGGGATAGAATATGCAATCAGCCTGGCAGACGACGTTTCCTTAGTGATTGATTTTTTGGCTTTCTATATGAATTTATCCCTTAAGCGCTTGTATGTCCTCGTTTATTCATTGGTTATTGTCATGTGGAATTTTTGGAGTCGCACGACAGTAACTTCCGAGCGAGAATGAAGTTAGGAGGTTGGGCGGGGATATCAGATTCGCTTGGTATTATCGCACCAGCTTGGAATTTTGTCTGTAGGGCCTGCCTTTGTAAGTTGACGATGATGTGTCACTTTGTGTATTCATGCAAATGTATCCAGCATTCGGATAGAACACAAGAACTGTTTGAAGACCTCTGATTTGCCTTCGGTTACATCTTTCGTCTTTTCATTATTGCTGAACTTTTAGGCAATATGAGATGGCATTTGGTGTACAATATGCACTTAGATTGAAAGAGGACGTTCCGTTGGAGGCCTCTTTTTTCGGCTGAGTCCACGCTGAATCGCGCCTTGTACGGGGTCTGGGTGGTCTATCCTAATATCCTCCTGGCATCGATTATGCGGTGGCTTTCTGTCCGGCTTGAAGTTGGCTGGTGAATTCTGATGTCATGCATCAAAATTGTGTTAGTATAAACGAACTCCTGAGAGGTTTGTGGGTCCATGGGTTTGGACGTCTGCCCGTGAGTTTGTCCATTAGTTACAATGAGTGACCGATCTCATGAAGTGTTTTGTCAAAATTTCGAAATACGTTTTCGGTTAGAAAGGATTACTTAGGTGTAGCTGTAACACTGACTATCATGCGACACCTAAGTAATCCGCCAAACCTACTGCAACGTCTAGAATCCACCAAATCTAATACAGTGAGCTGACTGTCCAAGCGGGATTTCATAAGTTATCCATCCAGAATCCGCCAGATGACTACCAGGCTCACGTAGTAAATAGGTGTTTTGGCAAATTTTGAATAATTCATTTTGGCCCAACTGTGAAAATCTGGGCCCATGGGTCATTCAAGGTCATTCACCCCTTTGCAATAAGCTGTTCCAGATGTGCTGACCTGATGTTACACGAATGATAGCTCGGGCATACCTATGTCCGCACAGCCGCAGCTACCATGCGCCACCCCAGTAACCAGAAAAACAAGCCACTGGGACACCACCCCTCGACAAATGCAACACACACTGACTGGACACCACTTGAGCGTGGCCCACGAGCCTACAAAAGGCATGACTGGACGCATTCAACACCAGCCCTGGCTTCGCCAGTGGCCACTGCTGCCTGAGAGGACAACTCCGGGTTCTGTGCACAATAAACCCCTCATTCGGGTGTCTTTTGTCTTCTGCCTTCAACTTGGGATTGACCCGACGATAGTAGCGCTCCGTCATGGGTTCGAATCCCACTGAGGCGCTGAGTTTTTCACAGTTTGGTCAAAACGAAATGGATTATATCTATATCGCCCGTTTGCCGTATATTTTAGCTGTGATGGTTGTCCGCGGATTTTTTCGAATCGTCATGTATTTTTTCTTTGTTTTAATGGGTTCTTACTTCCTATCCTCGTGATTCTTGAAATAATATCCTTTCTGAGCTTCCGGTCGTATATCCTAGCTTGCGCGATTGTACTACCCACGCATAACTTGCCATCATAACGATTTTTTGGCTTTTATCCGCATAAGCCGTCTGCAGCTTTGGTTGTCATATTTGGTATTTCCGTCTTACTTTTTTTCCAGCAGCATTTGGCAGAAATCGTCTCACCGTATAAATGAGATATTGTCGTAGTCTGCTGTATCTTTGGTTTTCTAGTTTTAACAGGGTGTACCTCAAACTTAATAAAGTTTTCAGGTATCAGTCAGTATATTTGGAGTAAACGACAGAAGCCCTGAAAACTCCATTTAGACGGCACAGATGCAAGGGAAAATAGTTAAAATGCAAAAATTTTGCTTGTAGTTTTAGTAAGGAGAGTTCATAAATCTAGTAATGTAACATAAATGCGAAGGGGTATGGTATTCGCGAAAAACTTTGTTCACCACATTCGGACTGTGAAAATTTCCATACGGGTCAATTTTGACGCACAAAAAGGATCTATTTAAATCATGTTAGTAGTATATTTATAGTAATTTCAGTAATCCGTTAGATCAGGCTTCAGCAGTTGTCTCTTAAACACACTCACGGTAGGGGCATTAAAAACATACTCCGGCAAAGAGTTCCATTGCGAATGACCCCCTGTGAAAAAAGGAGGAACGTTGATTTTTGTGGCACAGTTCCCTTTTAAGCTGGTAATCATATCGTCTGAGATTAGACTTGTGTGCCAGTTCAAAAAACGTTTCCTAGTCGACATCCAGATTAAGTCCTCTCAGTAACTGGAACGTTGCTATGCCCCCGTATAACATATATTGTTGCAGACCTTGGCCTGCCTGTTTGCTCCGCCAGCTGATCCAGTGAGGCAATTGTGACACTTATTGTCAGAATGACAGAGACAAGAGAGACTGTAATGGTCACTTCTGGCTTGTTGGCCATCATCCGCCGACCATACCAAACCTCAGGTTTTTGCAACCCCTGAGGCTCGAACCCGCGACCGGTTGGTTAGAAATTCAAAGTCCCAACGTTGAGCCATGGGCTCCTGGTCCTATTAGTTGCAATTTCGCTTCACCGATTGCGTTACGGGAATCACTTGTCCCGTCGTGCCTCGAAGCCCAGTCTCGCTGTTGACGACTAACAAGCCGGAAATGGCTATTTCAGTCTCCCTTGTCTCTGTCCGTAATGTCGCTCAGCCGCTGAGTGGTAACTGGCGGAACTCAAGATCGAGCCCGACGGGACGAGTGAGCCCCGTAACACAGTCGGTGAAGCACCTCTCTACTTAGTGTTAGATCCTCACTAGACATCTTGGCTATGTGTAGGCGAGTGGCTTGTATACGAAACCCCCCTTCTGGACTGCGTTGATTCCTGAGTTTTTTCTATAAATGCGTTGGACAGAGGCTCGCGGCATGCTGGACACGGTGCCAAATCTCATCGCCCGCATTCTTAACTCAGACAGGCTACTCACACTTGAGAGAGGAAGTGGAAAATGAGGTCATCCCAATTTAGATCTAGCGCTCAACGTTACCACTATTGATAAAAAAACTACCAAGCCGTGTTAAATGTCGTAGCTTATAAAGTCGCCCGTCAGTCGGATAACTGGAGACCACGAGAGTTTATTATTAAAGGCACCATTACGCGCTCCCTACAACAGCGGTGCTCCTCGTCGCCTACGATGAGCATACTATCAACGTAAATACTTACTCGTCCACACCAATCGACCTTGCCTTGGACTAATTAGCGAATAGTAGACTGTCGGTAGGGTCTAGAGCTTCTATTTTCACCCCCTTCCCTCCTCCTCCGGCAGCCCATCACCCTCAACCTCAAGGCCGTCAGCCAACCGATGCACCAGCCAATATCATCAGTATTGGCAGAATGGCATCACCGACGGAATGGCCATTTCTGGCTTATTAGCCGTCGTCAGTCAGTCATACCCAACCCCGAACTGTGAAAAACCCGAGGCTCGAACTCGGGACCTGTTAGTTAGAAGTCCACGCCTGTAACCACTGGACCACGAGCCTGTTGCCTTGTCGGTTTTCGATCGGGCACATACAATGGTAGGGGGGCGCTCACCGATCGTTCTTACGGGACTCACTCGTTCCGTTATGCCTTAAGATATAGACAGAATGGCATTACCGACAATGCGCCGCTGTGTGGCTGCTGGTTGAGCTCGAGAAAGAGCCCATAAGGCACAACGGAACGAGTGAGTCCCGTAAGAATGATCGGCGAACGCTCCCTCTCCCCCCCCCCTACCATCATCAGTATTTCGCTAGCTTGCTCTCTTAACCCCGGATGCAAGTATATGCGAAACAGTTTAATGGCCACCAGATTGTCGCCTTGTCTGTTTCAAATACGGAACCCCAAAGACTAGAGAATTAGAAGCACTACGCCACCTTCAATCTTCATATTTTCCATCACAGAAAAAATGACTACTACTTATTAAACTTGTGTAATATCCCACAGTCGTACATTTGCCAGAAAGTTGATCTGGATGTCAGAGCTCGTTTAGTCGTTTCGGAAAATAAAAGTGCACCGGTCCTGTTAAAGTACTAAGAAACCATTATGAGTCCCGTGAGTGTAAGTTTGCTTTAGTTAGTCGTCAGAAGGGCTCCTCATTAAGGAAGGATCTTATGAGTGCTGAAATGTACTTCGATTTGTGTAAATAATCACCACGACAACTTATCACACCAGATTTCATAGCGTAGCCAAAAGAGCAAGCTATTGTTCATGGTTCAGCTTGAATTATTCAAAAGTATAAATCTAATCCTACTGTTAATGCTTTAGATGGCATAGCTGACATTCGAAAAACCGCACCCTGAGATAGGGGAAGGCAATAGCAAAAATCGGCGTCAAAATCTCCTGAACGCTATGGTCAAAAGACAAGCAGGGCGCATCTGTCCTGACTGTCGAGTTCGATAATTGCCGCAAGTTTACATTCTTCGTCTAAAGTGCGCGCATTGTTATCACTCCGAAATATGATCAGTAAGCGCAAATAAACAATCAATTCAATTCGCTGTGCAAAGGACGAGTAATCAGGTTCTTGTACTCAAGTTGACAAATGAAGGCTAAATTTGATAAATCTAACTGAACGGTGTGTAGTCAACAAACAGTATTCCATCCGCCGTTATCGATAAGAACCACCGCTTCTCTGTAACCCAGTTGTGACTCGCAAATGGACTTGACTGAAGGCAGATCTGGGTGTGGCGACTGCTCGATCATATATGTGGGGTCTACTCATGTTACAGCACTTCACCCACCCCACTGAGCAAATGAACCAAACGTCATCCGGAGCCCAGTTCTTCTCGGAACACGGAGTCGTCAATTTTGGGGACAGTGGACGCTGACTCGCCAGATCGTCTATTGGAAGCGTAGATGGGTACCATTGCTCTGGAATGCATTGTGTGGACTTACGCGGGGATGGGAAAATACTGAGGCAGGCTTCTGTAGCGTCGATTTCACCCATATGCTCAAATAATAGGTCAGTAATGAGATAATCTGATACGAGTGGGGTTCAACAGCTAATGCAGGACAATATCCGTCTACGCGCGCCACGCACGTGCCGCTTCCCGCCCAAACAATAACCGGAATTCAATTCAGACCTCACATACGTTCCATTGGCATGGAATCACTGAAGTCTAACGCTTTATATCGGTCACTACACTTTCGGGCTCAAAAATGTGCATTGTTCTCCCAACAGTAAGTCTATGGAGAGTCCAGACTTAGCATAAATATATTGTTTCTCTAGAAAATAAGTACAGTAGAGACACCTATCAGACTTTAACCAATCTTGCATTACGCACCTTGAAAAAGTGATCATTGATTAATTAGCAGAGTTGACAGGCATCGAATGGAAGGCCGGACGCTCGAGAACTATAGTGAGTGACCGATCTCATGAAATGTTGGCTGAAATTCTGAAATGCGTTTCCGATTGGGACGGATTACTTGGTCACAGTTGTAATACTGATTATCTTAAGGCATACTCTTATAACATTTCGGACTCGGCAGGATGTCGGCTTTTAAATGCACTTCTTTTCAATCTTCTGTAGAAAGCGTGCTTGGTAAAAATGGCTACTTAAGTAGCATGCATTTTTCCAATTGATTTTCGATGGCCTTGCAAATTCAAATATATTTTATGGAAAACATAAATAAAAATACGCTTTCTTTTAGTCAGTTAATAGAGAATCACGTCTTCTTTATATTTTATACTTAAGGAAGGAGTACAATTAGGTTTTAAAAAAGTTCCTAATTATGAGACTTTTTAAGACCACGAAATGTCCATTCGCATAGCATCGTACCTGGCCGTTTACCACTGCTCCTCATGAAATGTACAACATGGTCCACATCCATTGCAAACTGTTATGGACCCTTTATGATACCTTTTTAATGGCATAGAAAAATATGTGATTTTCTTTACGCGGAACGCATGCACCTTGTAGAGTGAAATCACTAAGCGGTAATGCAACGAATGATCAGGCTCTAAATTATTCGGCAATTAGAAAACTTTTTTAAAACCTAATTGTACTCCTTCCTTAAGTATAAAATATAAAGAAGACGTGATTCTCTATTGACTGACTAAAAGAAAGCTTATTTTTATTTATGGTTTCTGTTAAATATATTTGAATTTGCAAGGCCATCGAAAATCAATGGGAAAAATGCATGCTACTTCAGTAGCCATTTTTTACCGAGCACGCCTTCTACAGGAGATTGAAAAGAAGGGCACTTAAAAGCCGACATCCTACCGAGTTCGAAATGTTATAAGAATATACCTTAAGATAATCAGTGTAACAACTGCGACCAAGTAATCCTTCCCAATCGAAAACGCATTTCAGAATTTCAGCCAACATTTCATGAGATCGGTCACTCACTGTAATAGAGGCAAACGTACTGTGCTGATCGTTTCTCACTCTGTAGCGTAATTTCCCATTTCTGTAGTTTACTCTCAATTATCTGTTTTTCTTATTCTTATAAATCGATAAGCGTCATCGTGTCGTTGATAACCCGGCTGCCAAGCTGAGCAATCCGAACTTGTGAAAATGTGTGGTTGGCCTCCCTTCTAGAAGAAACGACAAAACAAATGTCAACAAATTGCTACAGTTCTTGTTAATAGATGTTGTGGTAGATTTTGACTAATTCACATTGACCCAACTGTGAAAAACTCGGTGACTTTGGTGCCATTCGGACCCACAACAACAAGGAGTAGGCTCTAGTACGGCCAACGCTCTAGTCACCTGAGCTATGAGCCCCCACCGGGACACGTGAGTTTAATCACATTTATGTCAAGTTACTCACCCAACCTACTGCAACGTCTGGAATCCACCAAATCTAATGAAGTGAGTTGACTGATCAAGCGGGATTTTCTAAGTAATCCACCTAGATTCCATCAGATGACTACCACGCTCACGATAGGTGTTTTGGCAGATTGTGAGTATTTCATTCTGACCCAACTGTGAAGATCTCGACCCCCCTCCCCCCTCCCCGGGTGGGACCTAGAAGCTCAGGTGGCTAGAGACGTCCCCTTGCTGTCGTGGGTACAAATACCACCGAGATTGCCGAGTCCTTCACAGTTGGATCAATGTGAACTGTCCTTGTTATCACTAACGGATGGTGCGCTTAATTACTACCAAAAAATGTCAAGTAGGGTGCAATATTTCGTGGCGGAAGACATTTGCTGTATGTGTATCTTAAAAGAAATGAGGGGTTTCATTATCGCCACGAAGGCGGTATGGTTCTTTGGGCAGAGCCTGTAACCAATCGTCACAATCGGGCTGCTCGTCACCTTTATTCTACACTCTACCCTACCAGACTCATTCATATCTACTGCAAACGCTTCCGGACTTACTGACCATACAGTCCAGACGAGTACAACTGGCCACAACCTCAGGAGAGTTCGGCCGTCGGTTTCGACGATGTCTACATTATGCTTCACACTAGGCGGAGAGCAGGGACGTTGACTTGTGTGTGGTTTCCCTTATATAGTGCTAGTAGACCTGTGCCGCATCTACCGCGATCTCTCCTCCACCCCCACCCCACCCCCCACGGGCCGGATGTCAAGAAGACCGGAGGCGGGGGAGGGCGCCGATGACTGGCACGAACCACACATAGGCGTGCCACCACACCCCCTGGTCCGCAACGCATACTGAGCAAGATTGGAAACACAATAAGTGGAAAAGGGGGGGAGGGATGGCTCGGATCCCACGGAGTGGGACACTAGACGCCTGAATTTGCTCCAAAAAGACCCATAAATGTAACTGATACACTAGACCCTCTCTTCCTCAGACATGAATTAACATTGTCAGCACATATTCTAGCCTCGATCTCTGTCACTATTGCCTCAGGGAGTGGATCAGGATTCAGAAAAAAACAAATATTCAATTGTACCATGATTTGTCGTACTCACAACACAGGTACGAAGAGCATTTAGTTAGTACCTGATATGAATATTTGAGCTGAAATCCATCCGCTACTGCAGCATAACCGTGTGATATTCACAAACCGCCAATAGGCAGCCAGTAGTATACAATTGTGTAATGATTTATCGGCCAGACAACGCAGGTATTAATTAAATGCATTTAGTACCTGTGTTGTTAGTATGGTAAATCATTACACAATTGTATACTACTAGCTGCCTATTGGCGGTTTGTGAATATGACGCGGTTATGCCGCAGTAGCAGATGGATTTCAGCTCAAATATTAAGATCAAATTTCGGACCGCGCCTGTAAAGGTCTGTTCCGAAGGTTTTTCTCCAAGCTCGCGCATGAATTTCCTTGGAATGTAAACAAAGCAAAAACAAATATGTTATTGCGATGTCTCCTGCTTTCTCCTACTAGCGGGGCCTTGGTTTGATTATCATGATGTTCAGGGCACACCCGATATGCTAGCTACTACAAGCACGCTCTTGAATGCACGAGGAAACATTTAACACGCTTTCACGGGCTGTAATCAAATTTAATCGCAGTTTGCCCCCAAGTCTGCAAGAGCATAAAAATGACCAACTCAAGATGGGAGAAGCCGGCCACTGATGTAATTTCTGCTCAAATCGGAGTGCATGGTGGTTCTCGTTTATAGGAGACCCAATTTAAATGTCCACACCCCACGGACCAAACTTCAAAGACGAGGGAGGGCCTTGGCTCTCGCATGGACGGTGGTAAAAAGGAGTGGTTGTGGTCTGGCCCTCGTTCCAATGGTGGACCAGACCGTGACTCTTGGCGTGCCGCAAAAGTTGCGACGGGAACGAATCCGAAATAACAGACGAATAGAATTCTTGATCAAACGATCGCATTTCCTTTTCAGCTGCTTCCTGACACCCGCCTATCATGTTCTATCGGCAGCGAGAATTGCGCTCATTTTCTGTGAGGATGAATTCCCCAGTATAGGTTTCACTTCCGCTCCCCTCTCTGCCTATCCGTGCCCGTCTGCCGACTGGTGGTTGGATGCAGTGAAGTGTCTGCCTTGGCCTGGGTACCCCGATTACTGCGTACACCGTCGATATACGTCATCAGTTACAGAGGCATGCAATCTCAGCACAGTCCCTTTAGCGTATTCCATCGGTCATTGCGACCCGCGTCTTAATCTACTGCAGCAGAAAAGCGGCCCCGCCGAGGTTGTTGGACCCCGACGCCTGCGCTTCCGCTTTGCCCCCCTGCAACCAATCAGCGAAGGACGCAGCGTCGACTGGAACAGGAAATTTATTGGCCTGACGTTTCGGATTCTCACTCGAACCCATCATCAGAGACAGTCGCAGATAAGGGTAACGGTGGCATAAGGAGTGCAGTATTAATTCACCGCTGGGGTGGTAATTGATGCGATGGTGGCGTGTCAGTCCGCGTCCGATTCGTTAATGGCCGTGATTTCATCATCTGTGCTGGATGCTGATGTGACGGTTGCTCGGCCAATTGGCTCACTGTCACTGGGATAATGGCTCGCCCGTGCCCTCCCCACGTGACTGATTCTCCTGCCCAGGGAAAATCTCAGCACGGAAAATGGCACCGGGGGTCATTGCGCTTGTTGTTGGATTGTGGGCCTGAGAACTATGACTCGAGCAGCTCGCGGCTCACGCGGTTGTCATCCCTTGAAACTTAAAACTTGAAAATATGGCCCGCCTCCGTCGAATGAGCCGCCACCTGAGAACTAGCGTCTCCCCGCCTCACTGCTGCTGCGTGCTCGGCAATTCGCGTACGGAGTAATCTCCCAGTTTCTCCGACGTAGTTGCTTTGTCCGCAACTACACCAGATTCGGTAAACGACTCCAGACGTTTCCTGTCGTGGCAGCGGGTCTTTTGGCCTCATGACTTGGCGCCTAATGGTTGCTTCCGGCCTGTGTGCAACCCCAACTCCAAGTGGAGTGAGAAGACGACTGACGGCTTCCGAGACGTTCTTCACGTACGGTAGAGCCCGCCAAAATTTGGGGCCGGTTGGATTTGGTCTCTGGTGTCGTTTTCCTATGCACTGGTTGACAAAGTTGTGCGGGAAGCCATTGGCTTTTATTACCCACCAAATATATTGTAATTCAGCAACCTTGTCTTCCATTTCACTGCAGTGCGTCTCAATGCACCGGTATAGTGCCCTTACGCAACTGCGTCTGTGACTGATTGGGTGGTTTCTACTGAAGTCCAGTATTTGCATCGTATTTGCCGCTTTCCTGAACACTTTGGTTTTTTAAGCCACCACAATCCTTGCGGCAGACGAGGACATCCAGGAAGGCCAGATGATTGTTCTCCTTCTCCTTCATCGTAAATTGAATGTCCGGGAAGACGGCTTTGAGATGTTCTTTGAGTGTCAGCACCTGATCCCGTTCGATGACGACGAAGGTGTCATCCACATACCGAGCCCAGCATTTCGGTCTGTGGTGTCGGCATACCAGTGACTCCAGCCGTTGTAGGACCAACTCGGCTATAAGTCCCGAAATCGGCGAACCCACTGGCGTTCCCTTCTCCTGCTCGTATATTGTCCCGTCGAACGTAAAGTCCGTCTTGAGACAGAACTTCAGGAGCTGGATGATTTCCTGTTCCAGTGATCACATCTTCGTCTTCTGAACTGCGACCTGGAACTCGCCTGTTCGCTTCTGCTGGTACCAATGCTCACACGGTTCCACCTGCGAAATGACAGGGAGCGTGGGGGACAGGGGCAGACTACCACAGACGCTATCTTCAGGAGTGTTAGCATAATAATTTTCCTTGACGACGGATTAACAAGTTGGCAGAGATCGAGCAGTGTGAGAGCAAACCTAAGCAACCGTCTAGGAGAACCCGAGTCGTTTGTCCGCTTACTGCGTTGGCATTGGTGGATTCCATAAGTCTCAGCAGGTTGGTTAGGTAACAACCCGAGTGTTAAAACCCCATGTTCTCCGTTGGAGCCTCGTAGCTCAGTTGGTTAGAATGGCGGTTTGCTAAGAGGAGCAAAGAGGCGAGTTCCAGGAAGTAGTCGCGGAGAAGGCGACAAGATCGCTGGAACGAGTGCTTTATTAGCCTGACGTTTCGCATCCTCACTCGAATCTATCATCAGAGACAACATCAGATAAGGGCGGTTGTGACCAAGCCTTTTCCTTCGAATCTCCCTGAGGTGTCCGAGTTTTTCTCGAATTGGTCAGCCGAATCGAGAGACGTAAATAATTCTAATCTCCACCTGCTACCATTAAACCTCATGCTTGCACATCTCATGCGTAGAAACAAGTTAGTAGGACTTCCTGAAATCTCTGGCCATTGACCCACCTATACGATTGAGCCTCTCATCCACAGCACACAGTGAGTAATTAGCCTCGGAAGTGTTTTCCAAACGTTCCACAGACCCTAACTTTGTCAAAAGTTGTCTAATTTACTGAATTAATTAGCTGCATCTTAGAATTTCTTGAAAAAACAACTAGCGTAATAAAACAGACGACCCAGTCATAATATTTCAATGGTGGGTTTTGGGAAACGCAAAAGTGGTTGTGCTCATTTCGCACAGTTTACTTTCACCCCTGGCATAAATAAGCGAAAGTTGTCTGAAGTTTTTCGGTTGCGGAGAGAAAGCTTTGCTGGCCACACTTGGATTTCCTCGCCAAACCTGCAGTAAACGGACACGCCTTCGGCATGAGAACGTCGTTCGAGACTATGGCTTTTGATGGACTCGACCCTGTGAATGTCAGGTACGGGTCGATCGATCTGGTTTGTAGGCAGCAAGGTGATATGAAAGATTTGGTATTCACGGGGTGGAGGTTATAGATCAGTCTGCCCAATTAATGAAGGTGTACAGGGTCAGCAAATACCGTGGGAGCCAACGGCTCCCCGCGAGATTTTGTTGAACGGCGCCGAATGCGTTAAAGGAAGCGGACTGAAGACTATAGTCAGCCAAGCTGCTGGCGGAGTATTCCGTACACGACTGGAGCCTCTGAAGTCGTGGCTAGACCCCCGCGCCACTCGAAATAGGAGTTGACCACAGGCCTAAATCAACAGTCCGCTGGCGAGTAATGCTAACAAAATACCCTATTCCTAAACAGATGTCGGCTGTTGTCTACCGACTTCAGTTCAGCTGCGGGGCGTGAAATTACGTTGGCGAAACCGGTCGATGAATACAAACGAGAATGCACGAGCTCCAGTTAGCCGTGCGAAGGTTGGACACAAGGTCGGAGGTAGCAACCCCTGCCGCGCAAGTGGGACACATCTTCGCCTTTGACGCAGTTGAGATCGTGGGCTGAGGCAATGATCATATAGCAAGGCAGGTGCAAGGAGCTTGGATGTCCGTCGACTGCTCTGTCAACCGCCACATTCATTTGCCCTCTCCCTATCTGGCATTACGAACCTTCTTGACGGGGAACAGTCACGGCGCGGGACAGTCGGGACCGCCAATTATCTCCGCGGCCAACGAGCGCGGGGTTATACAGGTCACGGTGAAATGCGGGTCGGGTTCAGCCACACAGGCGGCATTAGCAGGCCACACACTAAACCAAGTGCACCACAAAATGAGAGCTCTGCGCATGACTTTCCAATCTCTGAAGTAACTGCTCGAAACGTCAGACCTCCAACAAACCTCCCCCCGGTGAACGCTTCTTTCCCTTTTGGGGTGGAGGGCGTCCGATCTCGGTCCTACCGTGCGGAATTGGCCGGGATCCCAGATCCGACCTCGTTAAGCCTGGTCTCCACCCCCAGAGGCCTGCTAACAGACGCGTCATATAATACTTGTGAAAATTACTGGAAAAGGTGTCAAAAAGAGTGGGTGTTGTGATCACAGCACGAACAGATTGGACAGTTTCATTGGAATTTCAGAAAAACGAAGGACCTTTAAAGGGGTGCCTAGCAGATGCTCTATCAGGGAGAGTCAAATGGGTTGTCTGGACTAAAGTTTCGAGAACCTTTCTCGAAGTGTCAGGATGATCCGGACCATTAGCAGTGATTTACCATGAACGCCAGAATGTAGTTTACCTACTTGACCTCCGTGGATCCTGTAGTTGTTATCCGTCAGATAAGCGACCATCTGCGAGGCCTCTAGACCAAAGCATGATAAGCATCGTGGGCATGTTAATTTCCGTCCTTCACCTAGGATAAATCGAGCTCCTCATTGAATTCCCTTCCCGCAATGTTAAGTTAAGATCAGCTGACCGGAGCAGGCCTTCCAAGGCGAAATTCGGCTCGGCATTCATCCCTAACCTGTCTAACGAGGGCCGAAACCAACTGGTGGCAATGATGGTCAACGCAACTTTTTGGATTCTGGCGAGGTACGGGTGAGAAGCACAAACTTTACTAATATATTCCACATACCAGCATGTTCAACCACCTCAATAATCGATCCTAGTTCACTTCGCAGTGCAATTAAAAATAAGAAAAATAAATATGGGTAGGACTGATGTATGTGGCCCCCTAAACAGGACATGGGAATAGGAACGTACCGCCCAAGTAGTAAAGGTGGGCCTACACACAATTCTGGAAAGGGAAAAAATATTAGCGTGTTCTCACCCCGACAGTAACCCTACTATAACACTGAACCCTTGCCCTAATCTTGGCCCTAACCCCGCCCTAAACCTTAATTCTGCAGTTAAACACAGCCCCCACATTAACCCTGAACTAGATCCTGACCTACCTTACCGTTAACTTTAAATCAGGCCATTTGACTTTAAACTAACCCTAACCTTATACCTGACCCTAATTTCACTGGTAGTTGGCTCAAAGTAACTCATACTGCAGTGTGTGTTTTTGTTCTTTTGGCATTTCGAATAATTAAACGAAGTTTAATATCAGAAAAATTAATTGTAAGTCATTGTAGCTTTACGACTATGTCGAAGAGTCTGCATGTACCTGTCGACAAGGGCCCATTGACCAAGCTATACAGACACTGTCAAGTAACTCCTATTCTCGTAGGAAAGATATGGGGTTCGTGCATATATTTCCCGCAAAATTCAAGAAGCACTGAGAAGTTGTGACGCTGTAAAGACTCGCGACAGCGTTAAACCAACACAGGATTCGGTATGCGCACCGGTGTGCAGGTAACGGACTCCAACAAGTCAGTTTGGCCGGGTGATAAACAATATGGAACACGATTCAACCATGCCACAGGGGTTTGGTAAGATTTCGGCTGGTGGATGAATGAAGGAGCCTTGTTGGGTGGGCCTTCTACGAGGAAGCTACGTGATTGGTCACATTATTCTGCTATTTGCATAATTCTGTTATACTCCTACGTATCTCCACGGTCTCCGAATGCCGTAAGAGGCGAGCCCTCTGTGTGCAAGAGAAAATCCTAAACGCCAACAATGTAGCCACTGCGTAGTCGAGGTCCTGGATCACGCTTGAGCTTCTTTGAATCTTGTTTTCTTCTCTCCGGCGCTCCTTTTGACACGTGCTAGAGTGGACCCTATTGACACCTCTCTCCGTGTGCGTCTTATCATACTCGTCTGTGGTGGGCTGACCAACCGATGGCACTGATGGTTTACGCAAAACTTTGAATTCCAGCGAGGTAGGGGGTGAGAAGCACAGACCTTCTCATGCGTTTGTCAGTGCATAGACTGGGCTCCAAATCATCGCTTCTGCAATAACAGGAGACATCCTAATAGACAGCCTCTGCATTTTCAGACATGTAACATTCACCTGAACCAGTTGTGAAAAAATAGGCTGCCTCGGTTGGGCTTCAACCCACGACAACAACTACAAGGCTTTTGTACAGCCAACGCTCGAGCAAGCTTGACCCGAGTATGGTTCAACTCACGGCTGCGGCCGAGGCCTCATAGATCAGGCGGTCAGAGCATTGGCTGTACACAGAGTCTTGTACTTGGTATCATGGGCTCGAACTCCACTGAAGTCACCGAGTTTTCCAAAACTAGGTCAGACGAATCGCGCAAAAGTAGTAATCGGGTGAAGAGCCCCAAGCATCTCTGGCATACGAAGAATACCTACTACACTTATTTAGGTGGGTTTTAGTCCGACACGCTTGTTTCGGTTTGGCATTTCATCGTACAGGATTGGGTCGTCTGTTGTAGAAGGTATGGTGCATTCTCTCAACTCAGAGAGTTGAGGATCGATAGTTGTAGACATTTAATGTTTATTTTTTTTTATTGTACTGCTTAATTTCAGTTGCGATATGCCAATGCGTTAAAACTTTCCCGTCCGAAAAACGAATTCATCAATTACCTATACTTATTTTGCCATTCCACTATGGATACATAGGCCCCCATTGCAAAACCTCCATCACCACCGTTCCCGTAAGACAGGCACCTTTGGCTGGCTGGATGTGTTTGAGGACCTTCACCCGATCGTTGCCCGCGCAAATCTGTCAAAAATATCTACCACATTTACAGGGAAAATTTATCTGGACTCCATTGTTCGACGCAAGCCAAAAATGCAACCTGCTATACTTCCCAAATGAATAATTAGCCCGTCAGTGGTCGATAGATAGTTTCGCTGACTAGCATGAGTAACCGAAGACGATGCTTTTTCACTTGGCCAATAGCCAGACTCCTTCGTAAAAGCGGAAAAATGTATTCCTGTGCGAACGGCGATTGGAGAAAAACGCATCATAAAGAGCCCATGGTCAATATACACACGACTTTACGGATGGCAAAGTCGTAAACAGACGTTTACGGTCGCATCTGTGTGCGCAGTTGACACGCTCATGCGCCGCCGCCACCACCACCACCACCACCACCACCACCACCATCACCACCAATTGTGTCACCTGAGGATGCGTGACTCGTCACCATCCCCCCCCCTCCCCCCAATGCCGCAAGACTAACTGAGCCGCACTGCCATTGGCTGCACCGCAATCGGTCGTCAATGTGAATATCGCATTGCAATGTGAAAAACAGTCAGACGAGTATAAGTTCGCGGGGTGCAGACGACAGCAGGCAACAATTCTCCTCAAAGCTCAGATCAGAGAACATGGAAGGACACTGCACTGACTGCTCTGAGGATGCCGAGTGCATCTGCTGCGACGGCTGTAAGGCCGGTGGCGCCTGCAATTGTCCGGAGGGCACATGCGCTTGCAAGGACTGTCCCCGCGAGGGTTGCAAGACGTGCTGCGTCTAACTCCCCATTCCTGATTTATTTTTATTACGAAAATGCATACTCTCTTCTCTTAAGCAGACTTCTGTTTACTCGCGTTGGTTGAGCAGCTGGGAATTTCCCGGGACGAAAGATGGGTAGTGAGGTCTGGAGACTGGAAATGCCGCACTCGTTGCTCTGGTGGTTTCTGTCGCGCAGGGGAGCTGCATGTACGGTGCCCGTGCCAATATATGTATTTCAGTATGGGGCTCGCTTGCCGCCACGGGACTGTAGGGCTTTGCGCGTGAGCCCTCTCACGATGTCTTGTGCCGGTCGTGTGTGCACGGAAGCAGTTTCGTTCGGTCGGGCAAATTGGTAAGGTGCAAGAACAGATTCCGACCTTGGCGACCGCCCTACCGGTTGATGCTGTTTGTGTGTGCGTGGTTGAAAGTTTATCTAACGTGACCGCCTTCGTAGTTTACCGACGGTCTCGTGTCGATTCATCCATCCAGTTATATTTCAGCCACCAGGCGATCTAGAAAGGAACCGTCTGACTTGGGTTATCGAATGCGAGACAGAGGAGGGCCCACCGTTCACCTAGGTCCTTACCGCTCTGTCGCCTTGGAGCTGGTAGCTTGCGGTCTCTTCACGCTCTCTGAAATTTCAAGTTTTCTGTTCCGGGACCTCGGAGACCGTTCGGTCGATTGACTTAAACTTGCCGTATTAACATTGATTAAGGGTTGACAACTAGATTACCCCGTGTATCGACTTTAGCCTACTCAGTCAACTTTGACACTTCACCTCTGAAGATGGAAACTGAGAAAGATTGACGAGTGGTTTCAGTGCTCGACTTCTCTACTCCACCCTGAACTCAAGGTGTAACTGCAAATCGTAACATTTGTTTGCATTAGGCTTCCTTTAGGACGGAAGTCACAGCAATAACAGCTACCAAAGCAGACAGACTCTGTAATCCACTGGCGACTGAATACCCTAACATCGGCGTGGTCTGTCAATGGGCGTAGAGGGGACGTTGACGAAACCACCTTTTCGAGAGTTAGACGCTCCAGTGCTCAACCTTTCTACTTCACCGTAACCCCCGAGACGCAACTCGCATTCGCAACTTTTTTCTTCTCCTAAGGCTTTTTCTAGGATGCGCAAGGGAAGCAAAATATAACCGGGATCCTGCGATGGAGTCAACGGCATTCACGACCACAACAGCTGCCAGCGTAGGCAGAATCGTCAATGCACTTACGACTGCCTACTGTAACATCGGCATGGTCCGTGTGTACGTGCGTGTTGACGAAATCACTGTTTCCTGCCCTTTAAACGTATTTTGGTTCTTTTTCAGGTAATGCAACCACAAACTCAACGGAAAAATTTTAGGGGCGTGCAATATTACTGATCACGGCGAACCCCAAGGTGCCGAGACAATATCCACGAAACAGCTGACGGGTGGTTGTTGGAAGTTGCGGTGATGTTCGATGTTCTGCGAAACGGGACGTGCTGACGAGTCTATACCCACTGCGTCCTAAGACCAGTCAGTGGTTGTTGAGGGGTAACAGCCGAGAAACTAATGTCGTTGCGTAGACGGAGCGCGGAGGGTGATTGTTGGAAAGGTTTCTCAGCCGCCTTGCCGAATGTGAGTCATACTCCGATTGGCCGGGCTACCTCAGATCTGCTTTTTAAGTGTGACAAAGAATTGGCCGAAAACGGGGTGAAATCTACGGAAAGAAAGGGATGCCTTATACGGGACAGGAGTATAATTCACCTGAGGTCTCGGGTCCCCACTCGAACCCATCATCAGAGACAACTACGAATGCGTATTAAGTTCCCGTCCTCAAGAAGCAGTCAGGTACTTTGCTGGGTAAAGTGGATAATCGTGAGTTCTTGAGCAGATATTTCGTTAGTAATAAGGTGAAGGTTACCTCGAAAATAAGGTGAAAGGCTCAATAGTGCCTACTAGGCATCGGAGGAACGAGCCAGCGTTCGGACAGATGTGCACTTAGGACATCCTACCAGCTAAGCCGATCTTTACGTTCACAGAGACGTGTAGAGCGCCCAGATAGGCTTAAATAGCGGGGAATTGAGAGACGAAAATATGATACACATGAGGTTATGGCTTAGCCCATAGGTATAAGTATTTGAGGATGGTAGGAAACTAGTCACTGACAGCATGCTTGGGGTGCCTTAGCATCGTACCTTGCGAACGCACGTACTGGCCAGACCATCCTACCGAAAGTAAACCAAACACATGTATAAATGGGGTCATAACAAAATCGAACAAGTAAAGTTTGTCTACCAACAGTATGAGGACCGCCAACTAAAGGACCACATCAGTTTTCCTCCGTACGTGTGTGGTACTCGTAGACTTCTATTCGATCAAGACGGATAACTCATTCTCGGCATTTCCATCGTGTTGGGAACGAGAAGAAGAAGTCTACTTCCTCATAAGCAACTTTTTGTGTAAGTTGTCAATCACGTATTTCAGACGTTGGCAGATCTCACAGAGAACAACGAACCGTCCATCACACAAACCTCCAGATAATCCGGTGCGTGATGCCCGAGACCTATTTCGGAGGCCACTCAGAAGTCAGCAAACAAACACTAGCAGGTCAAAATGACTAATGACGGTGGTTTTTGCTAACATCGGGATCTGCGATCGGGATTAGATTGGATCATCACGAGAGCGTATTTATATTCGGCCAATTAGTTTTACTACACCATAGCCGTCAGAATTAACTGCAGATCAGATCTGGTGCTGGCCTCGTCCAGCGTACGGATGTCGCCACAGAGTCTCAAAACACCAAAGTTCCTTTTTATCACTAAATAAAAGAGCGAGTCCCATACAACATGGAACGTGAAAACTATATCCAACCCGGTGTGGACTCCCACCAAAGGAATTGGGAATTGAGGCCGAATAAACACCCAGAGGACGAGGAAGTTGTAGTGATGACGCAGGTGTGGTGTATCAAATTACATCAAACGATCGGTCACAGATCTGCTTTCAAGTTATGTCTAATTGATAAGCTTGTGATTAATTATGACCTTGAACCCATTACGCGTTCCCCCAATAACTGTTTTCACTTGTCAACCGAACCAGGCCTTACGAAGCCGTACAGTTCCCAGGTTGATCTCGATGAATGGAGTGACCTTAGTGCACACCCAGCTCTCGACACGCGGTGACCTTAATCAGCCGACTCTGGCGTACTGTTATATGTCAGTGGTTCTGTCTATCCTGCCGGTAAGCGCACTTTGTGAAGGAGGGTGTCGACAGAGAGCACGGGCAGATTCATATAGCACTGTTTCGCCCTCCATTCAGCCAATCACAACCCCCACCTCCATCTCGGGCCATAAACAGAAACATAAGCACGCGAACACGGCGCGAACAGTCAACTGGCAGGATCTATCAAATGAGTCATAAGCATTTAACCGAACGGAAGTTAATTAATGTATCGTCGTCTGCTATCCTCTTTCGCCACAGATCGCGTATTGATTCACTGAACGAAATTCGAGCTCGCGTCACTAATGCCATGAGTCAACGAAGCCAGAATCTCCACAATCATGACCTGCAAGGATATGAACAGAGGAGACTGTACTTTAGGTGACAGAGGCTCTAATATCACAGTAGCACCTATGCTCATATATTCTTGTTCGACGGAAACTTATATTTAGGCCTGTCGTCAGTCTAGATGGACAGTTTTGTTAATGATGGTCAGGAGGTGGTTCCACTCGGTACCCTTGGCTGTGGGTCATTCCTGCCTGAGCACAGGGATCATAATCACCCAGTCATCTGAGAACCTGACTTAACCATGACTTAACTCAGGTGGTTTGGTGGAGGGATGGTTTCCTGCGGCACCTGAATTAAGAAGTGAACATCTCCTTCACGCTTTACTTCGGTGGTACTACAGCTTCATGGTCCGCTACCATTTATTCGTCAGAACCAAGCATATGTCTATTTCACAGACAGCTCTCGCTGAAGGCAGCCGTTTGTGGGTGCCTCGGGCTGCCGCAGGCGAGCCTACAGGCCTATTTATCGGTGCTGCAACTCGGTTTAAGTGTCATCCTCTGTTTCTCGCTCTGGTCTCTGTTATGTGTGTGTTGGCGTGATGATTGCTCGACCATCTGAGGCACCAACCCTGGTGTTGGGAAAAGTGTTCATCTGTGCGCTCCCCGCGTGGCTAATTACTCCGCCTAGGCAAAGAACAGCACCGAGTATGGAAGGGGAAGTTCATTGCACTTGTTAATGGACTGGGGGCCAGTAAACCATGACCCAAACAGCTCCCGTCTCACGCGATTGTCACCTCTTGCGAGAATTTCGGCCTCCTGAGCTTTATCAAGACATACATTAATGAACGGAAATTCATTAATGTATCGTCGCCCGCTATTCTCTGTCGCAACAGGTCGCGTATTGATTCACTGGACGAAATTCGAGGTCGGATCACTAATGGCATAAGTCAACGAAGTCAGAATCTCCAAAATCATGACCTGCAAGGATAGGAACAGAGGGGACTGTAGTTTAGGTGTCAGAGACTCTGATATCACAGTAGCACCTATGTTCATATATTCGTGTTCGATGGAAACTTATATTTAGGCTTGGCAACAGTCTAGTTGTTAATGATGGTCAGGAGGCGGTTCCACTCGGGCCATTCCAGCCTGAGCGTAGGGATGATAGTCATTCGGTCATCTGAAAACCTGGCTTAACCATGACTTTTCAGGTGGTTCGATGGAGCGATCGTTTCCTGTGGCGCCTGAATTAAGACGTGAACATTTCCTTCACGCTTTACTTCGGTGGTATTACTGCCTCATGGTCCGCTACCATTTATTCGTCAGAACCAAGCATATGTCTATTTCACAGACAGCTCTCGCTGAATGCAGCTGTTTGTGGGCGCCTCGGGCTGCAGTAGGCGGGCCTACAGGCGGACTTAACGGTGTCGCAACTCGGCTTAAGCGTCATCCTCTGTTTCTCCCTCTGGTCTCTGTTATGTGTTATGCCTACTGAAGTCAGTGTTCCTCCAAAAGGGGCCACGTAGTAGGTGAGCTGGAACAAAAAGGCGGCCAGTTAAGGGCACGACGGGCGTGTTTGGCGATGCGCAGTTCAGGGCACGACGCCCATGGCACCCTTAGAAAATGCCCCGCATGGTGAAGTGTACTGGCACGCCTATGCGCAGGCCCGCTCCGCACCATCTATCTGAGCCTCTAGCCCTCTCGACGTTGTCATGAAATCGGGTCCAGCTGGGAGAGGAGGACAGATTGCGGTAGATACTGCGAAAGTTACAGTTCATACACCAACACTGCTGTGTGGCATATGGTTGAACTGTCATGTGGCTGCTTGTTCACAATTTCCTTTACTCATTCTGAGCCTGTTTGCTTGGTTATACTGTAGCTGGGCAAAGTTTAACAAGTCGTAACACAACAGCGTCGAGTGCTCTTCTTTCAGATAACTTATTTGTATGGCCGTTTTGTCAGCATTTTTTTCCTTCGAACGTCACATATATTTCTCCTCACACTATGCAAGTACATATAACATCTTATCTTAATACGTGACTGCTGTAAAGAGTTTACCGACCTGCAGCGGCAGATATTGCCGGTTGGTGTGGCACCGAGAGATCGTCTTTCATCATTTGCACTACATCCGCATCTTAATATTTCTGGTTGCAGATCGCTCACAGGATCATGGTTAGCTGAAGGAAATCAGAATACTGCCAAAACGGCACTGTCTCAATCTACCCGCATATCGGCTGAAACGTAATCACCATTGTAGATTTTTGCCATGATAATTACTCGGTCATTTGGCTCGTTGTCATTGTAATTGTCAGTCGTTCGCGCCCTCCCTGTGCGGCTAAGTTCCCTGCCAAGGCAAAGTTCTAGCACGGAATGTGAGGGCGGAGGAGGTAATTGCGCTCGTTGATCGGCTGAGAGACTAAGAGCCATGACTGAAGCGGCTTCTGACTCGCTCAGTTGTCACCACCTCCCAGATTTTCGGCCTCGTCAACCTTCAAGGTATGGACGGGTCCCGCTGAAGGATTTGCAATCTGACAGCTAGCGCCACTCCTCCTCCACACTGCTGCTGCCTGCTGTGTCGTTCACACCCAAATTAATCTGCAGGTTTCTTAAACGTAGTTGCTTTGTCCGCAACCGCACCGGACCCGGTAAATGAGTTCAGACGTTTCTTGTCATGGCAGTGGGCCTTTCAGACTTGTGACTTGGCGGAGAAAAGCGAATTTTGCGAAAGGAAGTTCACTATCTCGGATTCAAAGTAAACGCAGACGGAAGAGCACAGGACCCTGAAAAAGAGTGCTTGCATTTCAGAGCATAAAACCCCATAGAATGTAAAGGAATTACAATTCTTTATTGGATTTGTCAGTTACTATGGACCGTTCGTAGAGGAATTTATAACCTTAAGGGGTCTCTATATCAATTTTTTGCAAGTATACCCCACTTTTCTTGTGAGAGTAAGAGAGTGCAAAGAAGCTTTCGTGGCGACAAAGGCTAAAATAAGTCACTCGACAATTCTCTCCCATTTCGAGTTTAGAAATGAAAAGATCCTCCAGACTGGGCGCAGTGTTACTCCAAAGGGATGTGGACGGAAAAATTCAGCCTCTAAGGCATGCCGCGAGGTCGGTGACGAAAGAAGAAAGAAATTACAGTCAGATAGGAAAAGAGGCTTTGGCTATAATTCTTGATGTTAAACGATTCTACCAGTCCATATATGGCAGACGTTTCACTTTACACACGGATCATCAGCCCTTGATGTTTCTTTTTGGGACGAACGCTGGCATACCGCAGAATGTGACGAGACGGATTCAGCGATGGCCAACAATTCTCTTGAATTATGGCTTTGAACTTCAGCACATGCCACGCAGAAATTTGGAGCCCCAGTCGCGTTGTCGATGTTAAGCGAAGACACGGCCCACTACTACGCCAGGTCAAATAACTTATGCTGAATGGCTGGCCCGAAGAAGACAGAGCTCATGCATCTATGAAGGATTTTAAGAATCGCAAAAGTCAGTTGTACATCGTACAGGACTGCATAATGTACGATTGCCAAGTAATTGTGCCAGCTACATATAAGGCGCAAGTATTGCGGGAGCTGCATGCTGGACAACTGGGTATTATGCGCATGAAACAGCTAGCAAGGAAGTATGTTTACTAGCCCTGAATTGACGAAAACATTGAAACTTACATCCGTAGTTGTAGCCCGTACGGAGGACTTGCAAGGAACTCCCAAAAATCCCTCCAGCGCCGTGGCCGGAAGCCTCGAAGTGCTGGAGTAGAAACCACATGGACTACACGGGTCTTTTTAACGACAAGATGTTCCCAATCGTGGATGACGCGTGGTCGAAATGGCCTGAGGTTTTCGATGTTTCGTACTAATGACGGAAAACACGGTGAGGAAAACTGAGGTGTTGATTTCGAGATATGGAATCCCAACAGAGCTTGTGACCGATGATTGGATCCAATCCGCCTCAGGCATATTTGAGCAGCTGCGCCAAAAGTGCGGGGATCAAACGCATACTGTTGCCACCTCTATATCCTCAATCAAATGGCCAGGACGAAGGGTATGTGGGCACTTTCAAAAGAACAATGAGGAAGATTGGAACTCAGGCATCAGGATGGAGCACCTAACCACATTCCCGTTGACCTATCGAATGACGCCGAAGACCCGATGTGCATCGGCAGTACCTGAAACCTGTGATTCGAGAGGTTCGGTCGCGAAAATCCCGTTTCATGGAGGAGGATGAGGAAGAAGAAGAAGAATAAGAAGAGGAAGAAGAAGAAGAAGAAGAAGAAGAAGAAGAAGAAGGAGGAGGAGGAGGAGGAGGAGGAGGAGGAGGAGGTATATGTATGGAATTACACTCCAGGAGGAGAACCCTGGATAGAGGCATATGGTTTAGTTTTTGAAGTCGAGACAAGTCGTGTGAGAAGACACGCGAACCAGCTGAGGCACCGAATGAGACCAGCCAACCAGGTGACCCTGGACCTACTTTGCGACACTTTCAGGATCCCGATTCCCAAGTTCGAGTTTCCACATGTGTCCCAGGCCCCCAGGAGATCCTGCAGAACTAGACGTCCCCCTGAACAGACTTATGTTCCACCCAAATTGCCGAATGTACGAGGTCCACTCTTTAACAGCGGGGTGTGTTAGGACAACCCAGAGCATGACGCACCGTTCCTGTCATCCGCCCGCAGATCAGTTTCGTCAGGCCAGCCCGCATGCAAGCCAGCAATTAGCACACGGCCGAGTTACGTGCGACCTTCCGGGGTCAAGAACACACGAGGGTCTGCCCATGCGGGCGTTCAGGACTGAATCAGTAGGAACACACAAGCCGGACAAGGGCAGAAGCCATAAATACGAATCCACGGGCAGAAGGATTGAGAGTAGATGTACACAGAGTGACTGTCACAGTAGAGCTGTTCTCTGACATCCTGTCTGTCTTCTATTTCGCACAGAAGGGGCGCCATACTACTGGGGAATATAACAAAACTGAAAAAGTCGAATTAGGCCAACGCACTTTTTCGATAGTTCGTCCTGCAGAAATATATGTCATGATGGGGCAGCGCAAATCTAAAACCAATCAATGAGCGGGTGCGGTTCCGGACGAGGATCAACTCCATCCTGGCATGTCAAGCGAAGAGCAAGAGAGGAATTACGATCAAATTCTGTCATTAGGCAGATACGAGGAGAATGAAAGCGTGTTGAGTTTGAGTCTTTTAGCTACAACGCGACACGAATACATGGTACTCAACTTGAGTCAGTGTAGCTGCAGGGCTTGAATGAACGCCTGCCGTACGCGCAAAGTTGGGCTAGATCCTTGTCCTGACATCCCGCCTGCCATCATAAGTAGTCGCTGGTTTAGGCATTTAGACTGACTGGCTCGCGGGGACTTTGTAGATGACTGGAAATGCTTGGACGAAATCTACCCGGTCGTCGCTGCCAACCAAGCGAGCTAAGATTGCGCTGGGTACGAAGGTGGCCAATCATAAACACCTAGTCGTTCGAATAATACCGTGTCGGAACAGGTGAGAGCGTGAATGAACGCTGAAGAGGACTGAAAGGCCAGTCTCTGCTTCCCGTCAACATGAACAAGGTGCATGCTTGAAGAGAATGATTTTACAGTGGTCGTTGGGTAGATGAGTGAACCAGCAGACTTCGAGTGACGTTGTGGGTTCACTCGAAACTGCAATAGGTTGCAACAGCTGACACATCTTTTTCTGACAAAGGTTCTTTCATGTTCCCTCTGACAAGCCTTTCGGAAAACCGCTTAGACGAATTCGCCCTCCAGAGAATGCCCAGAACATATTCTCCTACTTCGCATAGTCAGACACTTGACAAGGCGGCGTTACTGACTTAGAGCCGACAAAGCCACAGAAGTTTATGTAAAGCCTTGTCCATGTGCGAACTTAACCGATGGCACCCAACATCCTTTTCGTGTTCGATGGATAAGCTATCAGTTCCCGCCTATAGCGGTCGACGAACCCTCATCTCGGATGAAAATTTCACCACAGTCAGGTTTCCCGGGGTTGTTTTCTAGTGCGTAATAATTACGTGACGCCCCTCATGGTAAGCCCCTGGGGCACAAGCACAAACCGGAAATGCCACGACTTTCTAGTTCGCACGCTGCCCGCTTCCGTTAACAAGGCTGCTACGTCACCTCCTGCGGCGACGTGAGGCTTGCTTTCACATGTACACACAATTCACCAATTAGACAGCCTCATCAACAACTCTGATTGACCGACAGCATTCAAATTCAAATCCTTCACATTGCAATTGGAATGTACGCGCGCACCTACTCTGCGCACGCACGCGCCTCACCTCCTGGTTCTCATATCATTAAGACAGAGATGGCATTTGCTTCGTATAACACGCCTTCTCCCACTCACCGTCTACCTCCGGACAAAGCACTCACCAGAAATGGCTGGCTGCTGCAAGGACTGCAAAGACGACTGCGTCTGCTGTGATGGCTGCAAGGCTGGCAAGGGCTGCACCTGTTCGCCGGACAACTGTCCCTGCAAGAAGTGTCCCTGTTGCAAATCGGAATGCTGCTAGAATTATGCCCAGACCTGTCATTTAAAACTCATAAGTGATAATCATTTTTATCTTTATATATATCAACAACAAATCACTTTCATTCTCCCTCTCTGTGTCTCTCTTTCTGCATGTGGCACTTGTGTCAGAAATCGGGTAGGTGTGAGGTGGTGGGTGTTGTGGGATCTGGGATAGTAGATTCACTCAGGTTGGGAAATATTGTCCCCTTTGGGCCTCGTTTATTACCCGATTCCACGCCGAACCCTGTCATGACCGGTAGCTCGACGGCCTTTGAAAATATCTCCCCCCCCCCCATGGATCCCGCGGTCGCTTCCAGTTCGGTTTGAATTTCCACTTGTCTCGTTCTAGAAATGTCTTAGTGAGAACGAACTTCAGGAATGTTTGTGAGTCCGTGGGTTTGGCGAAGGCGTGAAGGGGGTTTCGATTCCTCCAGCGTCGAGGAGATCAAGGTTGCATTCGGATCTTGTTGATATTTGGCTGTGTAACATCAACGTTGATGTTCCTCCACGGGAATTCGAGCGGAGAAATACGTCGTTCGGACAGAATGGATAATTTTCTGACTCCTAGCAACACGGGCAAAAATACAATGTTCTTGATGTCGCACCTTTCGGCTCCTGTCATATAAATATTAGACTCAGCTGATTTAGTCGATTTTATACTCAACACTGACCTCCGTTTTCCGGTGAAGACGGATTTTCCCGAGTTGTCATACGTGATGTCTCGGATAATTTGAGAGTGTCATTATTTTCCTGAAATCGATATCCAGCAATACATTGATTTTTCCACATTAAATTTCGAGTCAGAAAATTGAGCAACGAAGTCCACGTTCTTTCAGCTACTTCAAATAGTAAAACCTAATATAAGCCTACTTAAGTTAACTGGGTGCTTAAGAAACACGCCATTAGAAAAAGTGGTCTGACGATATGTCACTCTACTGCCTTCTAAAAAAATACCTTGCATCACCGAGCGCACTCCTTTGACCTCTAATTACATTGAAGAAGTCGAAGTCAGCCAACGCACTTTTGGATAGCTTGTCTTCAAGCCTGTGCACCAATACATGCCATGTCATTATTTTCCTGATATTTGGTTGTATAGCATCGACGGTGATGCTCCTCCACTCGGAGAAATCCGTCGTTCGGTCAGAATGGGATAAGGTTCAGACTCCAAGTATCACAGGCAAAATACAATATCCTTGGTTTCGTACATTTCAGCTTTTTGCATTCAAATATTAGACTCAGTTGACTTTAGTCGACTTCGTGCTCTACCCTGTCCTCTGTTTTCCCCTAAAGACGGATTATCCCGAGTTGTCATAGGTGATGTCTCGGATAAATTGGGAGTGTTATTATTCTCTTGAATTTGAAGTCGATCTTCATCAATACATTCATTTTTCAACATTAAATTTCGAGTCAGAAGGTTGAGCCACAAAGTCCACGTTCTTTAAAATACTTTAAAAACAAAAATCTAGTATAAGCCTATTTAAGTTCACTGGGTGCTGGAAGCAACATGCCATTGGATAAGTCGGTCTGGCCTCGTTGCTGCGACGATATGTCACTCTACTGCTTTCTAATAACTTGCATCACCGAGCGCATTCCTTTGACCTCTAATTACTTTGAAGAATTAGAAGTCGGCCAACGCACATTTTGATAGCTTGTCTTCAAGCCTGTGAACCAATATGTCACGGTAGGGTAGCCCAAGTCTAGATGCAATCAATCGGCAATTGTGGTTCTCGGCAAGGATATACAGTGCCATGGCATATCAAAATGCTGACGGTGCTGGCGTGTTGTGTTTGTGTCTCGTAGCTGCCATGCGACGCGGTAGGACACGGGTGAGCCTGTATGGTATTCCGGTTGGATCAGGGTGGCTGGAGGGCTTGAGTGAACCCCTGCAGTAAGCGCAAACTTGTGCTGGATCCCTGCCCTGTCATCGCATCTGCCCTCACAAGAAGTCACCGGCTCAGTCATGCAAACGTAAATGACTGGAAATGCTTTGACGACGTCTATCTAATGGTCTCTGTCAACCAGACTGGCAACGATTGCGCTGGCCAATCATAAACACCTAGTCGTTTGAGTTATACTGTATCGGAGCATGTGAGAACGTATATGCACGTTGCGGACGTCTAAAAGGACCTTCAATGCCTCTGTCAACGCGGGGATGAAACTAATGGCCTTACAGTACTCGTTGGGTGAGTCAGTGAAATAGAAGTTTATGTATAGCCTTGTTCATGTGTTTGCGGAATCCACCAACTGTTACCGCGATCCTGACCGTATTCGGTGAATGAGCTATCAATTCCAGCCTGCAACGGTCGGTGGACCCTCGGTCGGATGAAAATTTCACCCCACTCAAGTGCATAATGATTACGCTATGTCCCTCCTGGTAAGCTGCTGGGGTACAAGCACAGATAGGAGAAGCAACGGTTTTCAGCTTCCGCGCAACACCGCGCGCTACCAGACTGCTGTGCCACCTCACGCGGCGACGTGATGCTTGCTTTCACATGTACAAGCAGTCCACCAGTACGACTGCCTCACCGCCAACTCTGATTGGTCGACAGCATTCAAATTCAAATCTTTCACATTGCGATGGGAAGGAGCGTGCGCACCCAGTCCGCGCACGCACGCACGCGCCTCACCTCTTGGCCGTCATATAAATAAGACAGAGCTGCTGACTGCCTCGTCTTATACTCCTCCTGTTCCAACTCACCGTCTACCCCCGGACAAAAAAACGCACCCGAAATGGCTGGCTGCTGCGAGGACTGCAAAGACGGCTGCCCCTGCTGTGATGGCTGCAAGACTGGCAAGGGCTGCAGCTGTTCGCCAGACAACTGTCCCTGCAAGAAGTGCCCCTGTTGTAAATCGGAATGCTGCTAGAATCATGCCCAGATCTGTCATTTTGAACTCATAAGTGATAATCATTTTTATCTTTATATATATCATCAACAAAGCGCTTTCATTCTCCCTCTCTGGGTCTCTATTTCTGCGTGTGGTACTTGTGTCAGAGGCTGGTCGGGGGAGAGGTGGTAGGTATCATTGGAATTGGCGTGCTAGCCAGACTTCCTTAGAAAGAAGGTGGACACTACACACCTGTGGGGGCCTCGTATTTCGGCCATGCCCACGCTGAACGGTGCCATGTTCGGGGAGGGGGGGTGGATGTCCTATGGTGATATCCTCCAGCTATCGGTTATGCGATCGCTTTCATTTCGACTTGAATTTTGCAGGGGAGTTCTGACGCCGGGCTTTAGAATTTCCTTCTCGGGAACGAACCTCTGTAATAACTGCGAGTTAAATTGTTTGTGTGGAGAACTGAATGCGGCGTCGGGCGTCACGCTGTCATTTGGCTGTGTAATTTGACGATGATGTCCCTCTATGCGAATGCAAGCCAAGGCATCCATCATTCGTATGGGATGGAATAATTTTCAGATTCCTAGCATCACATTTAAAAATTCAATGTTCTGGATTTCATACCTTTCACTTCCTTTCATCGAAATTTTGGACTCAAGTTTTTAAGCTCGACCTCTGTCTTCCCGAAGGACGGATTTTGCCGAGCTGACATTCATGATAGCTCAGGTGATTTAAGCGTGCTCTTGCTTTTTAAAATTTGAAATAGTCCTTCATGAATACTTCCATTTGTCACATGCTATTTCGAGTCAGAAGCTAGAAAAACAAAATCGTCGTCTATTTCACGTTCTTTAAATATTTAAGCCTATTACTATCCTATTTAATTTAGACAGTGGCTGGAAGCAATATGCTGGTGGAAAAATTGGTCTGACTCCTTTGCAGCGAGGATATGTCTCTCGGTTTATCCTTCCACTTAACTTGCCTAATTGAGATCAAATTTGAAGCCTTAAATAAACTTCATTTCATGATAGATAGGCGCTCACCGATCAGGTTGCAAAACGTGCTCCTTCCGTTGTGCCTTGGGGCTCATAAGAGAACACTCGCAGATAGTTGAGTAGTTACTAGAAGTAGATGAGATGGCAGACCGGAATGGCACAGCGGAACAGGCACGATCCGTAACCTGATCGGTGAGCGTCCATCTGTCGTGATTGATATTTCCATTCAAAACCGACAGGACAGCGGGCCGGTGGTTCAGTGGTAGAGTGTCCAACTCCATGACCAAAGATCACGGGTTCGAATCGCAAGTCGTCCACACTTCGGGGTTGGGCATGACGGGCTGATGACGGCTAGTAAACCAGAAATGGCCATTCCGGTCTCCCTTGTCTTTGTCGGTACCCTGTTATTAACATCCACATCATTTGTGACGGTTAGGAAGCAAAGCGCGAGCTTGAGACTGCACGTTGACTATTCGAATGTATTAAACGATGTCTTGGAGGATGACCACCATCGTCTACCGAAGGTGGACAAAAAATGTTGCCACGTTAAATGGTGGAAGGTCATTCGCACGAATTGATCTTTCAGAAGTCTGTTTACAAGTACAAGTGGAGGAGAGGTGGCGGCAGCTACTGACGATCATCATGCATTTTCCAGTAGATTATGGATACCATGATTACGGAGGCGATGGGAGCGACTGCGTACTTAGACGACATTCTAGTAGTTGGTGACTCGAAAGAGGAATTTCTACAAAGATTGGACAATGTCATGAAAAATTTCATTAATTATGGATTTAAATTTAATATGGAGAAAAGCGAATTTTGCGAAAGAAAGTTCACTATCTCGGATTCAAAGTAAACGCAGACGGAAGAGCACAGTACCCTGAAAGAAAGTGCTTGCATTCCAGAGCATAAGACCCCACGGAATTTAAAGGAATTACAATTCTTTATTGGATTTGTCAGTTACTATGGACCGTTCGTAGAGGACTTTATAACCTGAAGGGGTCTCTATATCAATTTTTGTGCGGGGACACACAAACTGTCGGTGAGAGGAGTGACAAAAAGCTTTCGCGATGATAAAGGCTAAGATAAATCATTCGACAATGCTCTCCAATTTAGAGTTTAGAAATGAAAAGATCCTCCAGACTGGGCGCAGTCTTACTCCAAAGGGATGTGGACGGAAAAATTCAGCCTCTAAGGCATGCCGCGAGGTCGGTGACGAAAGAAGAAAGAAATTACAGTCAGATAGGAAAAGAGGCTTTGGCTATAATTCTTGATGTTAAACGATTCTACCAGTCCATATATGGCAGACGTTTCACTTTACACACGGATCATCAGCCCTTGATGTTTCATTTTTGGGAAGAACGCTGGCATACCGCAGAATGTGACGAGACGGATTCAGCGATGGCCAACAATTCTCTTGAATTATGGCTTTGAACTTCAGCACATACCAAGCATAAATGTGGAGCCCCAGTCGCGTTGTCGATGTTAAGCGAAGACAAGGTAAGTTCAGAATACGTCGTGGTAGCATAAAACCTAGTTTATCCGACAACTTTCCATCACAGGTGAGCACATCAGAGCTGCGGCAACGGATGACTCACTACTACGACAGGTCAAAGAATTTATGCTTCATGGCTGGCCCGAAGGAGTCAGAGCTCATGAATATACGAAGGTTTGTAAGAATCGAAGGGGTCAGTTGTACATCGTACAGGACTGCATAATGTACGATGGCCAAGTAATTGTGCCAGCTACATATAGGGCGCAAGTATTGCGGGAGCTGCATGCTGGAAGTCTGGGTATTATGCGCATGAAACAGCTAGCAAGGAAGTATGTTTACGGGCCCTGAATTGACGAAAACATTGAAACTTACATCCGTAGTTGTAGCCCGTACGGAGGACTTGCAAAGAACTCTCAAAAATCCCACCAGCGTCGTGGCCGGAAGCCTCGAAGTCCTGGAGTAGAAACCACATAGACTACACGGGTCTCTTTAACGACAAGATGTTCCCAATCGTGGATGACGCGTGGTTGAAATGGCCTGAGGTTTTCGATGTTTCGTACTAATGACGGAAAACACGGTGAGAAAAACTGAGGTGTTGATTTCGAGATATGGAATCCCAACAGAGATTGTGACCGATTATGGGATCCAGTCCGCCTCAGGCATATTTGATCAGCTGCGCCAAAAGTGCGGGGATCAAACGCATACTGTTGCCGCCTCTATATCCTCAATCAAATGGCCAGGGCGAAGGGTTTGTTGGCACTTTCAAAAGAACAATGTGGAAGATTGGAACACAGGCATCAGGATGGAGCACCTAACCACATTCCCGTTGACCTATCAAATGACGCCGAAGACCCGATGTGCATCGGCAGTACCTGAAACCTGTGATTCGAGAGGTTCGGCCGCGAAAATCCCGTTTCATGGAGGAGGGATATGAAGAAGAAGAAGAAGAAGAAGAAGAA
>CACRXP010001456.1:52067-69640 GCA_902702965.1 Spirometra erinaceieuropaei | reverse complement strand
CGGCCCCAAGGCCCCGGCAAAAGGCACCCGCAGCCCGAAGCATTTCGACTTAGGCGCCGTATTGACAAGATATTCAAAGCTATGTCCAAGGGTCCAGGAATGGTCTTGGAGTAAAGGTTATTTACTATATTGTTGCTTCGCCGCTGTAATCTTAACAATCACGAAATTCAAAATAAACAGTTGAACAATGGGCATGGACGCAGAAAAAAATCATGAAAACCAGCGGACGGAAAAAACGGTGGCGTCTAGCTTCGATACAAAGTCAACATCCTGCTAGCATAATTTCCTGCACCCTCAAGTTTATACTGAACAGATTGGGCTGTCAGCTCAATCTCTTATTTTCTGCGGCACAGTGGTTGCAGCTGGTAGTGACCATATGTTAGACCTAGCCCTGAAACCCCATTTGACTGAGTTTAGTGGAGTCGAGAGTGCGAATGCGATGCCCTGCCGGTGCATGTTCTCGTCCCAAGAGATAGTCCACACCAGGACACATTGGGGGCAGGCTCAGTCCGACATAGGGAAAGTTACGGCCTAAGAACTGAGTCGCGGAAGGCATCAGTTAAAACGAACATAGGTCTTGACTTCGATGCACCAACGCATACGCCTTGCGATCTCCCTATATGAAACTCCGTAATTCACACGAGCAGTTGGTTTTTAATGGAAAAGACTGAAACTACAGTTGTTTTCTGATTTGCAGTGACAGTTATGTGGTGGAACGACCAGGTGCAGACTCCCGCCTCGACAGTTTGGATTCGTGTCGTCCCCTTATTTTGTTTTGGTATAAAACCCTGGTCAATGTACGCTGTGGACCGGGGATTGTGGTGGTACGCCTAGGTGCGGCTTTTCGCCGTGCTAACCACCTGCGTCCTCCGCCTACGGTCTGCTTTAATATGTCTTAACACAGGGCCCAAGTGTGAGGAAAGGAGAGAGAGAACGGTAGATGCTGCACAACTCTACTATCACTACAAACTAATCCACGCGCAATTCAGCGTCTCTGGTCCCTCCCTTCTATGGAACACACAGTGGACTCCGTCGGTATCGACGGCTGAACTGTCGTGAATATTGCGGCCGGAACTCAGACAGGGGTGTAACCGGAGTCGTCTATGAAACGGCAACAGCAGGAGGACAACCGACGATTTCAGAATTGACCCTTTTTACGAAATTGTGTTCAAACAAGTGCTGCCTCTAAAACGGATTGAGTCATATGAACTCCGCTTTGAGTGCTGACATCAGATACCTGTGGAATGAAACAAGAACCTTTACATTTAAGACCGGAAAGGATAACCCCTGTACGTTAGTGCCGACATCGTTTTCCACTAAAGAAAGCTTGTTCTGTATTCTAATCTCGCTAGCACTTGCTTACAATGGTGGCAGCGAACGCTATGAATTTCGCCTTTTCATAACCTACAAATTCTACATTGTACAACTCTATCCCATTTCCTTCAATCTCTATAATACGAAGGGAAAGTTTAGCTGTTTGTTTCGTCCTTTATGCTTTCAGCCACGGAAGGTATCATGCCCGAAATGGATTCGCACCGTCTCCAAGTACATAGCGGATAAACAAGCGGATAAGGTCCTAGGCGCGGTCTATCGTGTTTTACACTGTCTGAAGTGTTGTGTCCCAATAACGCATTTACATGGAAGGAACCATCGTCCAATTGTTAATCTGACGGCGTTAGTGTGTTAAAACCCCACATCCGTTAACTGACATGTTAATGGGCCTACCCCTGGAATTTTACCCGAACTTCGCCATGTTAAAAAGGGAGCGCTTCAAACGGAATCTCGTTCCACAATAAATTGACTATTCGCTGCAAATCTACCCAGCTGTCGATAATGAGAACGCCACTCGACGGGGCTGTTGTATTCTACAATCAGACAACGGCCGTAATATTTGGCCTCGAGGCGATACTACATCATATGTACCAGGCATACGTAATTTTCATAGGTACCCATGATCGTCCCGGGTACTACCACCTACAAAGATTCAGCGTGCCACAAAAACTGATAACAATTGTCTTTAATGCCAGTCTACAGGCACTGTCGGGTAAAGATACAGTACGGATCAATCTAGCAGCAGAAAAAGGCCTAAGAATTAAATATAGGTGGCAGTACTTCCGGATAGTTTGAGTAGTTCAGGGGAGATAAACTGCAGTCCGTGAAATGACTCCAGTCCAGAAGGGGAATGATAGAAAACTGCATCGGACGTTTTCAATCTCAATACCTTATTATGGGATTAGGACCCGTGCGTCAAACATAGTGCCTTAGTGAACAGTTTCTCACTGTCGGCTGAAAAAATCATCCGTTGTGTTTCATACTGCAGAGTCAGCACAATTTCCCACAAGACGTGACCGGACAGAGGAATCCTAGACCAAGAACTCCATAACTAAAAAGATTAATTTCGTGCATCCAGAGTCCAAAAATTGTAGGAGTATATCTAAGTGCAGTTTTGTGGAATCTTCACATTCCTGGCTAACTTATTTCAGCCTACAAATAGAAAAGAACTTATGATTTAAGCGGCACATGCCAGAGGAAGAATTAGGAAGATCTCGCGGTATCTGTAGCTTCGTGGTGGTCAAGATGCTTCAGAGAAATAAGCATATTAAAAGGACGACTCTTCAAAGACGCAAGCATTACAAAGAGTCCCTTCCGTGATCAATGAAACAGGAAGAGATCAAGGCTTGTGGACCCGCAACTTTCGTCGTTCGTAAAATTTTGACGCTCCGCGGTCAAAACTCTTTTCGTAAAAAAGCGCTCGATGGACTCTATTTTATTATACTGAAAAGCACGCAGGAAGCTAAATAAAAACAAACAGTATTACAGGCTAGGTCTTACATATATTTTATAGAGTCATATCCCGACATCGCTAGCTTCAAAATTTCGAGGGATAAACCTGCATGCTTTAGAGACAGTCAGGACGCAGTGGTATGACAGATTGAGACTTTTGGAGTATAATACACTCAGATCTTTAACAACTCCAGGCACATTTATTTTGCGACCACCAATACTAAGTTGAGCCTGATGAGCGTCGCCAACCACCATAAGTCAGCAAGTGTGTCACGAAATTGAAAGGCGCCACATACAGCACCACGGGGAGAAGACCTGAAGACCGCTCCTTAGGAGTTTGAGCCCGATGTCACAATGTGCCGCCCTGAGTCAACGTATTATCCTCAAATCACCGACATACATAAAAGGCCTACCATTTTAGAATAAGTCTGCTACGTCAGTGACAAAAAGGGAGAATATGAGCGGATAAGCATGCCAGCCCGAATAAATCCGCTCCTCATGTATGTAGGGTTTCATATAGTATTGGAAATCCTAAGCCGTTGTGTGCGAACGCCGGGCAAGAAGATACGTATGCATGTTTACATTTGGGGGGGGGGGGGTGCAGACAAGGCCATTGATGACCCTATTTATGTACACTAATTTTGCGCATGTACACACAAAGTAAACTTGTAAACGTTTGATATATGTTCGGTTACAGCACAACATTAATTATAGGGAATCGCTTCTGTTCACTATGATTTGGTACGGAAAGATTGTTCATGACTAAGTGTTTCACAAAGACGAGTGTAAGTGTTCGTGTATAAAAAGAAGGCCATTTGTCGAAAATTACATAAGCAAGTTTTCTTTCATACTCTAAACTGTGCCGGCCGCCACCAACTTGCTTGGTAGCGAGTTCCATCGTCGGATTACCGCCGCGTGCGTTTGTTCCTGACTTTATAGGGACAGCCGCGTAGTTGGCTTGTGCAGGCGGACTCTGTTGGGGGTGCCTACACTGCCAAGAACAAGAGCCAATCAATCACTGGAGGTCACGTAAGCCTTCTCTAGCGCGTTGTCGGCACGTTGTCAGCATAATGATAGCACCTAGTCATTGGCTGCTCCCCTTGGACTTGACTGGCTTGTGCATACGAGAAAACTATTGGATCGTCCGGAATTGTCTTCCCGGAGCGAATTCGATCGAATACCGACTAGCCCCTATAGGATGTTATAAATATACGTCATTTTTACAGTAAGGACGAATTGTGGATTCCTAATACAGTTTTTCATGGTCGGTCGTGCTCTACTTCTCTGCCGCGTTGGTTTCGGGGATAGCAGTCGAGTGTCCATATGGTTCGCGTGATTTCTAAGTACCATGTCGGGTTATAATAGACTTAAAAAAATCCTTCGTTCTCGGCGAAGAGTCATGGAATGGACAATCCGGAATGTCCAGAGTAGGCTGCAGCTTATTCGCCTGCTATAAAGAGGGGAAATGCCAAACATATTCATCCTCTTCTGATACGACAAAGGCTTCTACCATCGACCATTTTCGTTGCTCTGTGTTGCGCCTGTTCGAGGTAGTATACTTCCTCATCCATGATTCAACTGCTGAAATTCTACATTTCAGGTAGGGTCTTACAGGGACGCCCAAATGTGTTTCGAAGCATTCAGGGGAAAATAATTCAGACGCACGTTTGATCCAGCATAAAGTACTAATTGACTTCTGAACCATCTTCTTACAGTGTTCTGATGACGTTAGATCTGTGTTTATTCATATATCCAGATCGCCGTGTCTTCATCTTCTACTGTCGTCCCGTTAATATAGTACTGGTGTTTGGGAGAGGCATTTCGGCCGGAATATAGGCTCGTGACCACATATTTAACACATTAAACTTTAAAAGCCATTTGTTTGACCAAACACTCGGTTTGTCGATGTTTGATTGCAACTTCTTTACCTCATCAACGCACTAGCCTTAACGCCATAATTTTATGCATCCGCAAGCATGAGGGCCTCGCAATCCATTTCGCCGGTGCAATCCTTTACATAAATCAGCAAGATTAATGGGCCTAAAACAGAACCCTATGGAACACCACTTTCCACCTCTGCTCATTCCGAGCTAGAGTTACGAACAACTACAATCTGTATTCAGGAGGACAGGAAGCTCCTGATCCATCTGAACATTCTTCCTCGAGTTCGTACATCACAAATCTTCCGTAAAAGAAACCTGTGTGGTACACTATCAAAAGCCTTCTTGATTGCAAAAAATGTGACATCTTCTGGATTACTCCCATTTGCGGCACTTGCCTATTTCACGTACGAGTAAAGAACACTTGTTAGGCAAGAACGTCCTGGATGAAAGCCATGCTGAACATCACACAGCATTTTGCTTTTAAAACAAACTCTCATTTCAGGCTCTGTTGGCTAAAGAGACACCCAGGACAAATGCAGTCAAAGCGCAGTCGAAATGGATGAGTTTGATTTAAGTTTTTTTCCTGTGTTCAAGGGAGACCGACAGTGCCCAAGGGGCGCTATAATAAACCTATTCTATTCTATTGTTTCAGTGAAAACATTCCCCGGGACCTCGGAGTATTTAGCGCAGGCCCAGACTGTCGAGGGAAAACAGCGGACATAAATAATCATCCAAGCGTTTCTTGAAGAGTTGCAGGGACGTCGCCTCCACGACTGACTGTGGGGGATCGTTCCACTTCTCCACTACTCTTTCCGTGAACGAATTCCGAACGAAGATTCGGCCTGAGCATTGTTTTCCGCAGCTTCATCGAGTGACCACGAAGATTGGGTGAAAGGTGCCACTGAAACATGTCCCCAAATTTATTTCCATACTCAAGGTCATGTACTATCTTGCAGACGAGGATAAGATCACCTCTTTGCCGCCTCTAACACAGAGGGAATAAAGTAAGGCGATTCAGTCTTTCTATGTAGGATTGGTTTTTTAAACCGTTCACCAGCTTTGTTGCACGACGTCGTACTCGTTCAAGGCATGTTTGAGCCTTTACTAACCATGGCCGCCACGCTTTTATGCAATATTCTAAATGGGGCTGAACGAAGATGCCGTGAACTCTTCTAGAAAGGTCTTTGTCGAAGGTTACGAGTGCTCTTTTGATTGCACGGATCACTTCCATGGCGTTCTTTGCAGCCTTGTTGCACTGCAGTGCTGGCTTCATGTCATTGTGTATCCAACCAGCGAAATCCTTCTTTGAAGATTCTGCGGGGAGCCTAATGTCTTTCAGGTGATATGCCCCAGGCTATCATTTTGATGAGAGTTGGTTGGACGCAGACGAAGGACGGCACACTTCTGCACATTGAAATCCTGAAGCCATTTCTCGGACCACGCTTGCAGTCGGTACAGATTGTTTGGAAGGGCTGTCTGGTCATTTGGACTCTTAATGACTCATCAGAGCTTAACGTCATCGGCAAACAATATTTTGCTGCAGTCGAGTTCCTGAAGGCTCTCATTAACATAAAGGATGAAGAGCAGGGATCCCAGAACTGAGCGCTGAGGCACACCACTGATCACGTTCACCCATTCTGACCTGTCATCTACGATACTGACACGTTGTTTCCGACCAAACAGAAACGCCCTTATCCGGTTCAGAAGATCCCACCGGATGCCGATGGCACTCAGTTAGTGAAGAAAGCGTTGGTGGGAACAGTATCGAAAGCTTTGCAGAAATCGATCGACACGAAGTCTACCTCAACACCCTTTTTTAAAGCCCTGGTCAAGATCTCCAGACAAGTTGGCTGGTTTGAGGGGCAGGAACGTCCTCTCCGGAAACCATGCTAAAAATCCTACAAGATGCTATTTTCTTCACAAAATTGCTGTATAATGCTCTTTACTAAAACCTCATTGTCAAGCATAAAAGGCAAGTTAAAATAATAGGCCTGAAGCTGCTTGCTATCATCCAGCTACCCCACTTATGTAAGTGAACGAGGTAGCCATTTTCCACCGTTAGGGCAGCCTTCCTATTCTCATTGACAGCTCAAATAGAGTCGAAAGAGGCTTTGAAAACTCCGCTGATATTTCCTTAAGTATCAGTCCTGGAATCCCGTCGGGTCCAGGAGACTTATCTGGTTTTGTTTGACTGAGGACTCATCTTACTTCTTTGACGAAAAAGGCAACGGTTTCAATGACGGTAGTATCTTGGCGCATTGGAACCTCTCGGCCGTCTTGGCCCATTCCAAGCTCCTGATTGTCTTCAATGGACCCCTCCGTCAAAACCAATTGAAAAACTGAGACAGTAATTGCACCTTCTGCGGCCCTTCAACTAGTTAGTTTCCGAGGCTATCCTTTAGACACGCTATTTTGCCCGTGTTTTCTATTACTGCGGATGTACCCATCAAACTTCTTGGGACATGTAATGGATTCCACTATCAGTCGGCGCTTAAAAGAAGTCCTAGCAACCCGTATTTGTTTGCGACATTCATTGCGCTGCTCCTTATATTTGGCGAATGTTATCGGATCTCGAAGTTGCAAATACTTTTTCCGCAGCCACTGTTTCTTCTTCACGGTCTTTTTGGCATCCGAGTGACCAACGGCGGTCGCACACGTGGTCTTACTAATTTTATTGGACAATGGGAATCAATTAGACGCTTTATAATCCCGCTAAAGTACTGCCAGAATTCTTCTGAATCTTCCATAATGGTTAACCGAGTTTCCTTCAAAAGAGCGCGTCCCACTGCGTTAAAGTCACCCTTCCAAATATTTCTGCGCCTCTTGATTTTTGGTTGCTGGTTCGACTGGAGAGAGCAAACGGAGGTAAAAGTAATATGGTCACTTAAACCGAACGGAGGTCGTCGATTCACTTCCCTCATGACTTCTTCTTCTTTACTGAAAATGAGATCCAAACAGTTAGATTGTTGTAGTTCTCTCGGACTTGTTCCAAATTTTACGTATTGAATGATGTATTCATCCAGAGAGTTGTAGTACCTTGTGGTCGGATGACTTAGACGGGGCTTTTGTTAAGGGAATTTTCCAGTCTATTCCTGGAGCGTTAAAGTTACCCAGAAGTAGTAGGTTCTCCTGCTAACCTAAGAACTCTAGTGCACTAAGTAATTCCATATCGACGATTTCATTCGACCTGAGAGGCCGATAGACAACGCACAGGTCAAGTGTCGCCTCTGCTTCTCCGCTTTTCCAGCTCCTTTATCATCTGTCTCATATCCGTTCGGTCTTTTGGCCCGTAATCAGGCTGAAAAAACTTCGGGATGCTGACCCCACAGAGATTATTTTTTCTGTAACAGGAGCTGTGTCTCTGTTTCATTCTCCAAAACGACTTTTAGGGGTCAACGCCGGGAACTAGAATCGGGCGCTGACTAAGTCTTCCCTATTCGGTATGCCTTGAGAACATTAAGTGACTCATGGTCTCTTAACAAACGTTCGCATACGCTTGAAACAGGTTTAAGTCGTGATTAACTCCCTCCCTTGGAATTGTTGCCGTTTATTCGGGTACTCCTTTTATAACTACATTTTGCTTGCGACAGAATCTAGCGCTCATTCTTGTCACACATCTTCGGAGTGACTGAGCGTTCTTTCCCAGTTTGCATGTTTCGCTGGCTCCGGACGAATTAGCTATTGGGCTAGCGAAACTCAGATCCGTGAACGATTTGTTCGTCTTCGTGTTGATAACACTTCCTTCTGTGTTCCCCTGCTGTTCGACGAAAAAGCTAACATCATTTTCGTTCGGACTCCCCACTTGAATACTCAGGCTTGGTTTCGGCCCACCAGGCGTCCCAAAATCTCTGTTTTTCAATGTAACTGGGAGCCTCCGGCCGTGTCCCTGAGCTGGTCTACGTGTATGTAAGCGGTCTCCGTTTTTGGACCGTACAGAGGTACTTGTTGTTTTTCTGAAATGTTTCATTGTTCTCTGAGTTCGCTTTGGCCTGTCTATTGCTCTCCAAAGAGGCTAAAACCAAACTTTGTCTTGTTCCTTGGACGAACCGTCTGCAGATTCAGCCTTTGGTACGGCTAAAGAAGACGTGGTTGCGTTCGTCTTTTTCTTATTCTGGATGCTGACTTCATCAGCTTCTTCTCTTCATGTAAGTCCTAAGATTCCTTAGCTTTTCTACCTCCATTTTGGACCCTTTAACTCCTCCTCCATCTTTAAAAATCTATGAATGATTCCGAAACATTGATACAAATGTCATCGTCCTATGTGACACCCCCCACCGTGACTAGACTTTTTGCCTGTTTAACTGGTATTGGTCTGATAGTTATACGTTCAACACTGCAGTCATTAATATCATGTGTAATAAATGATCGATCATTTGTTTTGACTAGGCTGGCGCGAGTCACTAACCTAGTGGTAATGAAGGTGTTCTGACCGATCGACTGTCTGAGTTCGACTCAGGCCTAGAGGGGACATATTACATCGTGTTTTGAGGGCATTTCTCCGGATAACATTACTGAGTATACAAGTTTCAAACGGTTTTCTGGGAGGTATGAGACGAATTTTAAACCAAATCAACGATATAAGATAAACGATTCAGCCTTTCCTAGATTTGTGGGATGTATAAGTGCTGTTACAGAGAGGCGACTGGACGAGGATAGGTTATCCCGCACAAGACCTGATGTAGGCTTGCAAGGATGGATCTGTCCCAAAGACGAATAAGATTCTTAATACTCACGAGCCGTGAGGACGTCTAGTAGATAGAAATCTTGATAAAAGTGAATTCCCCGAGATAGAAAATGTCAAGCCAAATTTTAAACGCGCGGTTCGAACAAGAAAGTACTGGAACTATCAGCTGTCGGCTTGGCATCTTCTGTGGGGGTTCTGAGAGAGTCTCGGGGACTTGGATGTGGCGATTTTCCACGAAGCCGTACTGTTCGAGAAAAACGTTTCTTGACATTTAAAGAGCGGTTCGGCAAAAAGGACCTCTTCTGTTAACTGATTTGCTCCGGGTAGTATTTTAATCCGTTCAAAAAATACGATAGCCCAGGGGCAGGGCGGAAACGTCGTTTTGAAGATGGATTCGATATGGGAATCTGCCCAAGCTATGGCGAAAGGATAAGGGGAGGAAGAAATCCCCCGAGGCATTTATTATTTTCTTTCAGGAAACTAAATGAGGGATAAGCGGATCCAAATCTTCACACAGTTAGGTGGTGCAAAAATTTACATCCGAACTTAAGAAGGAATTATTCCAGTCGTAGGAATTAAAGTCTGTTAATAATTCGACCGAACGAGCTTATTTGAAATCGTAAAAGAAGCTATATTTTGGGGACAAAATTTCATTAGCTTTGGGCTCTAACGTAGTAGCACTTACTTCGTGATCTGAGGCCCCAAGTGAACTTGAAGATGACACTGACAGAGTCAAGCAACTTCTTTAGAAAATAAGGCCAAGCATGTCTTCTCCCCGGCTGAAAACTCGACAACGCGGTTACTTATAATCTCCTTTGAAAAACAATCCCACTGGTTCAAGAAAACAGCAGAGCAAAAATAAAAAGAGCATGTTTTTTGTTGGTGACAGTGGATACAATTTTAATTCTGTGCCTGTTTGTGCAGCGCTTTCTCTTAATATATCCACATTTTGTGATTTATTTTTGCTAGCAGCCACCAGAGAAATGCCATCCTTAACACTATAGCCACAGTTACTTTAGTTAAAACGATGTGCTGGACACTAGCCCGACAAGCGTTAGCGGAACATGTGGGCTATTGCATGTACTGTTAACTGCTGAGGGTTCACTGATGACAATGCTGGTACGATCCGGCCAACTATCGCCTTTCATATCTTCACTGTCTAGCGCACGTTTGTCGCCACCCACAAGATGACCTAGGTTGTATTACTAGGAACTGATTCCCTTATGGTCCAGGACTGTTCTGTCCAGCTTCGAGATCTGATACATGCTTTTGGTCCCAACCTTTCGATTTCCCGGGCTACGGGGAGTACTTTCGATGAAGATAAATCATGCGTGGCTATCTCGTTTTCTGTGACTCTACTTAGATATACAGATATTACCGTTGTGAAGAAGTTGGCGCTAAAAGATGCGTTGCATGATTTCCTTGACGTCTCTGCTTGAGACGATCAATATTTGGGGCTCACAACTGTTATACGACATCAATAGGTACCGGCCTACCGAAATCGGAATGACAGCCTCCGCGTCGTATATCTCCAAGCTCCCAAAACAAGATTAAGAAGCCTGTCAAGACAATACTTTCGACAGGGATGTTCTGCGATTCTAATTCTCCTTGGTTCTCACAAGTGGTTTTGGCCCCTAAGAAAGATGGCACGCCCCGCTTTTGCATCGACTGTCGGTATCCTAATACACACATATATATACATATATACATATACATATACATAATCATAAGTAGTGCCTCTTTTCCTGTACCAAAAACTGACGTGACCTTAGATGCATTGCCTGGAACAAAGCAGTTTTCTGTACTTGACCTGGAGTCTGTCTATTGGCAAGTAGATAGCGAACCCAGGAACAGCCCACTGGTAGTCTCCATCCTCCCTCGGGCATGAAGCCACCAGTTTTGAACGGTTGATGCAATCAGTACTAGCTGACTCGCACTGCTGTTTAATGTGCCCACAGTATGGTTCTTCTATTCGGACAGATCGCAGTACAACGTGGTAAAAATTTGACTGACATGCGGCGTGAGGTTGGTCTCTAACGAGATCCTCGGAAATGAACGTTTTCACGCCATAAGGTAGCCTTCCTCCGCTATGAGGTTAGTGAGTCTGGTGTCTATGCGCCACGAAAATGTTAAGGGGAATAAGTATTGGCTCACATATAAATTACCTACGGCAGTTGGCGGTTTCGTTATGCCAGCCATTTATTATTGGCGTTTTACTCGCCGGTTCGCATAGATAGCACGCCCATTACACTGTCTGACACAAAAGAACGCCTGTCTAACTGGACCGAGGAAAGTCAACATACATCCGATGGACTCATGATCTAGCTCACAGTCTCACCCATACCAGTGTTACAAAGCACTCAACGCGGAGCTCCACCTTTCGCATTTATAGCAATGCTGTTCGGTTCATCATAAGAGGGGAACTCTCACATTTTGATGAGTCGGACGTAGAACGCCTAATCTGTTTAATGAGCAAACATTTCTCAAAGTCCCAACAAATTTTGTCGTACGTATCGTCGAGAACTGTCAGCATTTATAGCATTTTTCAACAAAATTCAACCGTTTCTGGTGATCACACGACTAATTATTTGCATGAATTACAAGGTTCTTCGGAATCCAAAAGTTGCCGAAGGCCTGTTGGCGAGATAAATGGATAAAAAACAAGCAAATTCCCCTATTCAGCACCCACGAGGGTACTGTGCTTTAGATTGGAATGCATGTTAAAAATTCATTCACAAACGAATCTCGGATTGAGTAGGCAAACACGTACCATGTTTAAATTATGTTTGCAACAGGCAATAATACATGAAAAATGAGCGGGCAGTAGAACTTTCTCAACAATTGGTCGAAAAAGCCAAAAAATGAGTGTGACTTACTGGTTCTTAAGGAGAACTAATGATTGCTCTTGTAAACGAAAATATGCGTGAGACAGGCTCGTCCTACAAGTCAGGGTGTATGAGGGTGTAGCGGCTAAGCGGTGATGGTGTATGCTCAGTGCGCCACAACTACAGGCCATATCGCAGGTTGTAAGAAGCGGGACGCCAGTTGGAAAGAAGATGATTTATTTATTCTGTACAGACTAATGAAGGAAAGTTGGCACCCGGACGAGGGTGCGCCCGATGCCGCGGTGGCGGGGTCCGCGAGATCGACGAGCCGTGTGTCGTCGAAAGTCGCCGCTGCAAAAGTGTCGTGGCAGGTTGTTTACGCAGTTGTGTAGACTGCGTCCGCCTGTGTGACAAATCTGCGAGGTGAGTTGCGTTAATCGGCCTAGAGCCCACGCGAAGGTAATGACAAGCCTCGCATGGTGCAGGCAGAGAATCGATCAGATGCGTGATGCAAGCAGTGAATTGCAACCAGAAAAATTGAGGCTGGGCGCACGTGCGTGCCATAGCAGGCTGTCGGTAGGGCGTATGTACAGGCGCTAGCAAGATACGCGACGTTGCTCTTATGATTGTCCACTAAAAAGATGCGAAACTTTCCACCTCAAAAGGTCTCATTAACCGAATGGGACTATTCGTCTCTGCACAGCATGGATTCCTGAAAGCTCAGTCTTGTGACAACTGTCAGCTCTTTTCCTTGGACCATGTTCTTCAAACTAGGCACAATGGTTTTGCACTGTACACAGTCTATTTCGATTTCACTAAAGACTTTGATCGTATTGACCATACTCTTCTTCTCTTGAAACTGCCCTCTTTCGGCATAGGTGCCAAACGTCTGAATTTTCTATTCGCTTAGCTGGGCGCTCGTTCAAACGAGTTAAGATTTCCAATGCTATCTCCAACCCCACAAGTGTGGGGAGTGGAGTCATTCAGGGTAATGTATTTCGCTCGCTATTATTTTGCCTTTTTGTTAACGATGTGCCAAAATTACTTCAGAATGATAGGCCCTTCATGTATGCGGATGATCTAAAAGTTGCATACAGGTATAAGCCGGCAGATCGTGACATCGTGCTTGAGCTCCTAAAGAGCGACCTACAGGCCTTCGCTCAGTAGTGCTGCACATGGCGCATTTCTTTTTCCTGGCATAAGCGATCAGTCACAGTGGTTGGCGACGACCAAAAATCTCAACTAAGCATTGACGGTCATGACATGAATGTACCTGGGGTTATTAAGGTGTATCATATTCCAAGAGTCTCAATTTTTCAGAGCATTGCGCCCTGATAAACTCCAAAGCACGTTGAATGACCGGGTTTACCCGCCGAAACTTTTAAACCAGTGATATTAGAATGCGCCTTTATAACATATATGTTCGACCTGACCTGGAATACTGTTCGTTTTTATTTGGCCTTATGCGTGCTGCTGAGTGGAAGAAAATAGAATCGTTCAATACTTTTTTACCAAGAGAATTTTAACCCCGGAACTCCGACATTTGTCTTACCAAGAACGTTGCCGGCTTACAGGTCTTGATCCTTTATGGTTTCGTAGATTACAAAAGGGACCATTTTCACTATTTAAGCTTTTATATAATCGTACCTTTAACCCACTCACTACTTTAAGACGTCTTGTCCGCCCCCGACGTAACAGTCACTGTGAGGTCTTTTGATTTCTTCCTCTGGCATGTACTGTTAAATATCGTCGGTTCTTTTCCGTAAATGCAACTGCTATTTGGAATAAACCACCCATGAGTGTGAAAACTCTGCAAAATTATCCTTTGTTTGAGAGAACTATCACTCTATTCTTGCATTCAGAAAAACTCCCACAAACTTTGGGCGCTGAATCCATCGGTCGAATGTACCGTGGCGATGGTGTTTGTGGTCTCTGATCTCTATGGTCGGTCTCACCAGGGACAACTTTTTAGTCAACAGTGACAGCTGTTCTTCGGTGCTTCTGTTTGGACCAGCCCCAAATTCATGAAAGGAATTGGCGACTGATAATTTTCGATACAGTGCTACCCCTCCCTTTCTTGACGGTCGGCATTTCATGGTCAGCAGTTTTTTTCTTCTGAACCGTCCAGACTATAAAAAACCATCATTGACTTTATTTTTATCTCCTTTTTGACAGGAGTTTTTTCACTGCTGGCCGGATTTGTGTTTAACGCTTCCCTGACAATGCCCGTAAACTGGCATTAAATGCAATTATTATTATTGTTATTATTAGTATACAGCCGTATTATATCTCAGATGACTGCAGAAACACAAATCAAGTCGACGAGACAGGACCAACCCACAGCGACCTTCGACAGGTCACATAGACTCGAACTGAAGAAAGCACATTAAAATGTCAAAAGGATTATTAAAGTTAGGGTAGATGCAACCATGATATTCCTTTGCAGACCAAAAATCCACTGGCATGATGGTAAAACAAGGAGATTCATCGTAATCATTAACAGATCGAATTGAAGAGGTTAAGAGCTGCCTAGATCGTCAGTACAGAGGATAATGCCAGTAGATTTCACACTCATTTGAAAACATAGATTCTGGCCAAACAACCAAAACATGTAATGCCTATCCTTAAATTCCAGGAGGACCCCTTCGAAGTCAGGAATTTGAGTATTACGAAATAAACAGAGAATGAGGATTTTATGCTTTCCGTGGTAAGACGCTTGGGTAATTACAATTTAGATACCGGTGATTAAGAGGACGACGGTCTCTAATCTTATTGCAAGAAAATCTGCGATTAATGACAAAAACCCTCCTCATTTTCCAGCGTCGGCTAGCTTGTCGATCAGACTTTTGCGTGGAACGCTGTTGAACATCTTCTAAAAAACAATGAGTGGCATTACCCCTACCAACATTCGTCTAGCTTGTCAGTCCGCTGCTCTGTCGGAAGCAATAAACTGAAAAGACAAGAGCGCCTCAGACTGAGACCGTTTTAGGGTCCTCATAACAAGTGGTCATCCTCCAGGAATTTCACTGCCGCATTCTTAAGCATGAGTCCCATTATTTTACAGCAGATGAATGTTAGACTAATGGGCGGGGAGGTGCTCACCTTATTTCGAGTCCCACCCTTGTGTATCGGTTAGATATTTGCTGTCTTTTATTCGCATAGCATTTTCCCTAATTCAAATGACGAACGGAAAATATGCGCCAGTGATTTGGAGAGTTCGTTCGCCAATCCTCTTAAAAACTTGGCCGGCATATTGCCAGAACCGGATGACTTTGTTTCTTTGAGACTGCAGCTATCTTCGTACGACCGATGCGGTGAAGCATATAGACTCAAGCATAGGACCGGCGTTTATAAGAGCAGTGTTGACATTGTGATTCTGAAGCGCAGTATCATTAGTGAATACCATGACCAAGAACCTGCTCAAATAATAGGTTTTCTATCTTCTTTTAATGACTACTACATCATTATCATCCTAAGTACTGCAACTGGGTCCTCCTTATTTATTCGGCGATTAATATAGTGAAATTACATTGTTTTAGATGTGGGATTAATTTAATAATAATAATAAGTCGCATTTTTACTACCCCTTAGTTATTATCAACGCACGTAAAAATAAAATTTCAAGTAATTTTTAGAAGGAGTAAACAAAATCTGTACAGTATTAATTGCATTATTATGAAAAAAGGTTAGCGGACAGTAAAAAAAACTCTTTTTTTCCACAAGGACGAAATTGATATGAATTGAGAGGCTTTCAAGTGGAAAAAACTGTCGCTCACGAACAGGGCTGGCACGCATACGATACTGTAATAGGGATTCGAAACGAATATCTTCAGATCAACATTTCTAAACTGTATGAAGCTATCCATCTCAAACTGGCGAGACAAGAGGAATTCCGACGCGATCGGTCGCAGTTCGTTTAGAGTCCAGTCGAGGAGGTAATTTTAGAGACCGAGGCGGACTTCAAGGCGTAGGGGGGGGGATCGTGACCCTCAGACCTCTTCGCTGGCTGGTCAAAATACTGGCAGACGGAGAAGAAGGAGGATTCTATGGTGATCGTTAACAGACCGTTTGTGGTCGAAAAGAGATGACATCAAGAACCAAGAAAATCATCGATTGGGAGCGAGAGCTGGAAATCTCAGAGGACACAGTGGATTCCTTATGATGGTCAGTGATTAGGGAAACGGAGACGCTTAGAGCGTGCACGCCAACCTGCCCTCTACTTCTTTAAGAGGTTTGGTCAGAGAGGACATCACGTCGCATGGATGAAAAATCGAAAAAAATCGAAGTTTCTGATGAGAGATTCCAGAAAGCAAAATCATACGCAGTGGAGGAAACGTAAGCGGATAGGGAAATTTGGTTGCGGCGCCCTAGATTCCCCATGAACCTTTCTCAACGTCGTAGAGAATTTTGTCCTGGAAGGATGAGGGAACTAAAAGTTTGATCGGCTCAGTATTCAGAAAAAGGCGCAGGTTTCTCTCAAATGTGTGTATATTATCCAATGATTTTATATCATTGGGAAGGTTATTTCAAAGGAAAGTATGTCTGGAAACGAACAAAGAACACTTAGAGGTGGAGGAGGCGGGAAGAGATACAAGCAAGGAAGATTTGCGAAGAATGTATGGGTGACTAACAGGGATAATGTCTGAAATCCGAGGAAGAGTTGAACTATAATAAATGCGAAAGAGAAGACAGAGGCGTGATTCTAGTCTTTGACTCATAGATATTTTAGGTTAGTCAGCTAGCATCTATCTGAATAGGATATATTTGGATGTGCCTTGCTTAAGAGTCTTCTAGTAAAATGTCTTTGAACATTTTCATTTTTTGAACGACTAGCCTAGTTTATCAAACCAAAGAATAGGCAACAGTACTCATGAATGGGGAGGCCAAACAATCGATTGTGTCTTAATTTAATTTTAGGGAGATAGAAATTGCGAAGAACAAAGACGCAAATCCGAGCAGCATTGGCCGTAAATCCGTCGGCATGTGGCAAGAGATGTATATTATTGGAGTAGATAGATAGATAGATAGATAATTTTTATTAACGACCCGTCGGGGTCCCATCAAAGCAAGTTAAAATAAATTTGCATGCGAGTTTTAGACGAGGTGGGCTGAATCTTTACAAAATGCAATTCATAGTTTCTGAATTAGAAGTCCATTGAGAAACATGATGATTGAGGGGTGAAAAAAACTCCTCGGAAAAAGTTAAAAATGAGTGGACTAATTTTACAGGAGAAAAAAACACTCTTTAAAAATAGTAACAGAAAAAAGCGAGCAGGACTGGCCTGTAGGTGGCGGTATATAACGGAATGTTGTCGGTCATCGTCAAGGTAGCAATAAATGTCCGCCTTGATGGGTACGAATGTGGGTCAGACAGGACTGGCTTGCAAATGGCATTGT
>CACRXP010001456.1:38423-51908 GCA_902702965.1 Spirometra erinaceieuropaei | reverse complement strand
TAATGACACTTGGAGAATAAGTACCAGTTAATTTAGAGTTATTGACGTATGGGGAGTCAGCAAGAGAAGGCTGAGTATGAGACCTAAAGGAGGTGGGGATATAGTTTTCCAACATTGGAATGCTAGGGGAGTTAGAACATGGATAGACTTGTTGGTATTTAAATAATGGAGGAAGGGGAGGAGGAGGAGGAGGAGGAGGAGGGAGGCTAGAAGGAAAGTAGGGGCAAATGGGTGAGGGTAGGCCACTAAAAGAATGAAATAGTGCGAAACCAGGTCTAGATTGGAAGTCAAAGGAGATAGGTTGACGTACCTGAGAGCAATTGGCCTTAAGTGATGGGAAGCCTGAACTAGGTTGGGGCATAAATGATTTAGGGCAATTCATGTATGAATTAGTTGCTGGATATATAGTAGGGCTTTGATAAGTAACCGGTACGCAGGACAGAGAATTATTAGAGGATATAATTGGGGCTGCGGGGTTTGTAGACGTGCTGGGCTGAACAGACTTGTTAGATCTAAGAGAAGGCGTCGTACCTCCAAATGGAACTGTACTACCTTTCTTTTGGGTCGGAGTCTCATTCAATTTTCGAGTCTCACCGTTCTGACGCCAAGCCACTGGTGACTTAGCTGTAGACCTTACAGCACCCAGTTGGACAATAGAAGTTATCGGTCTAGCTGATGTAGACGGATTTTCATGTGTCTCAGCGGGACTATCCGGAGGATACGAAACGACAAATGGGGCTGCTGCTGCAAGTTTAGGGGCAGACAAATGCGTCAAGTGGTTCGAGTGAGATGGAGATGTCGGAGAAAGAGGAAGGAGGGAGTCAGATGTCGCAGGAGTAGGAGAAGCTGAATCCTTACGGCCACTTGTATTATGACCGAGTTGGGGAGCATTAGACTGAGAAGCTGAATCCTTACGGCCACTTGTATTATGACCGAGTTGGGGAGCATTAGACTGAGAAGCAGTAGGTTTACGTGAGAATAGAGACCATATTCTACGCTCCATAGGAGTAAGATCATGACAAAGGAAAAATTTTGCATTTTCTAGGTACACAGTGACACGCTCTCGATGGGCAAAGATTGTGTCAACCTCGATTGATGAAAACAATTTGACTAAGATGGGTGGATTTGTACTACGGGAGGACAAGCGTTTGGCATCCGCTATTTTATAGTTGAAACCACATGAATGCAGGAAACTGGTCGCAACATCAATTGGCCGAGCAGATCGAGGAACATTTTTTAGCAGGAAGTTGTAAGAACGCTTCTGTCTATCACTAGATTCACTGGCGATCAGGTGAACAAGTGAGTCAAGACGCCTACATTCTTCAGAGGGAATATCGGAGATGTTCCCGTCGAATAAATGTCCAAGAATTGTCAGCATAGAGCCAAACTTTAGCATCAAGTCATTGCAGTGGTCAAGTGCAGACAGATTAAGCTGCCGACCAATTACAACGGGTGACGACTGACTAGTAATATCATCTGACTTAGATTTAGGTAAAGCTTCTGACTTACGTTTAGTTAGGCCATATTTACTTACAAGAGACGAGAGCTTACGTCGACCAGTGACTTTTGGTCTCATCTTGTCTCGAGGCAATTTGTGATTAAGAAAACTTCTTGCGGACAAGTTGACTGAATTTCAGCTAGGGGCTAACCATGTAAAAATAAATTACAACAGTTAGAGAGAAATCGGATGCACAAAATGAGAATTGCAAAGTGCGATTAGTGAACAGCGGGCATAGACTAGCAAAACTCGAAAGGAGATGACAGCGGGCAGTTCTTAGAGAAAAGGCCTGTATTTAAGGAAATTCAACCAAAAAAACAGGTACTAAAATCGTTAGATCTCACAGAAAAACCACTAAAAATAATATCCTCCACTTATCTTCAAATTTAAAACAAGCGGCTTGACCTTGACCTTGACCTTAAAACTAAATCCTTGATTATATCAATTTTTGTCGTAGGTGTGCCTTGAAAGACCAATGGATGAGGTAGAGTTTCAGGTCTAAGACACATATAGCGGCATTTGCCTGCCAACACCTGGCCACACCTTGTAGGTGTGGCCAGGTGTGGCCAAACGCGGCCATGGCCAGGCCTAATTTGAAGAAATTTTGGAGGACCTCCCAATCGTGTAGGCGACCACTTCTGCATTGCAAAGTGCTAAATTAGTCAAGATATACCCTATATTACTCATAAAGTACCAGGAATCTTAATATCGTGAGCAGTGGTTATGTCTCGAAATAAGCTGATTAAAGTGCTTTGTTTAAGTGGGCCAATGTGACGCCATTTATCTTTTGCTGTGTCTGGGGTAAGCGTTGCGGTTCTCTCGTCCTGTGATTGTTTATGACATATTCACAAGTAATTCGGCGTCCGTTTTGTGTCTGATACTTCTTTTTTTTCCAAGTTATGCCATTTAGGGTATTCGTTGTGCTTATTAAGGTGTACTAACATATGTATGAGTATAATTTCACTTATGATTTTGCGAACAACGTTGAAAGTACAAATATTTGCTGTCGTTGAGTAGTTATTCGTTGCTATGAAGCGTAAGTATTACGGCTTTCACGGAAGCACTATATACAAGCGGCTCTTGCGCCAGAGGCGGGCATATTATGCTGCTATGGAGGAGCAACCCGTCGCATCAACGTCTTTGGTTGCAAATGAGTCACCGGAATTGCAAATACCCGAACTAATGCCGGAAGTTTCAACGGGTAGGAATTGTATGTGCCTTATTTACTGGAATACATAGAACTGCCTGTAGTGGTTGGGACAATGGACACAGTGGAAGGCAGATGCTTGACGACGGATTTGCGCGAATTCTGTTTGAGAGCGAAATTGTCGTTGACCACAGCAAAGGATTTGTTTCAGGTGCTGCGGCACTATCATCCGGAGCTACCCAATGACCCAAGGACGCTACTGCAGACGCCTCGAACTTGTGTTAGCTAGTCCCTGAAGAGAGGAAAATACGTTCACCTGGGTCTCGAACGCGGCCTACTCGACGAATTGCGCCTTTGCCCACTAACGGGCATTCCTGAAGTTCACGTTCAACTGCACATTGATGAAATGAAAGTCTTTGAAGGGTCTGCTCAGTGCTTGTGGCCGATCCTTGCTCGTGTTAACCATCCCGTTGTTGGGCAGCCCTTTTTCGTTGGAGTGTTCTGCGGTTTTGGTAAGCCCGAACCGTTGGAAGACTTTCTGGGCGATTGTGTTAGTGAACTGAAGAGCCTTCTCACCACGGGCCTGCGCGATCCACATACGGAAAGTGTCATCAAAAAGGATTTGCTCAATGTGATTTACGACACCCCAGCCCGCTGTTATGTACGACAGGTGAAGGCCCACAATGGCTACTATGGATGCGACAGGTACGCTATTTTGTATTTGCAATCGTAACTGCTGTAGATGCTGTCACAAATGGAAACATATTGCGAATCGCATGACATTCCCGCAGTACAGTGGCCGTCTGCGTGATGACAGGTCGTTTAGGTAGCGATGTCAGTGACTGCATCATAAGGGCAGATCTCCCTTCGAGGATTTGCCCATCGACATGGTTTCCTGTTTCCCAATTGACTACATGCACCAAGTATGCCTCGGTGTTATGCGAAAATTGTTGCATACTTGGCGACTTGGTTTTGGTGGCCACTCTGTGTCATTAAGCACATCTATTAAGCTGTGCAGCCACTGTTTACCGACAGAGTTTTCACGCAAGTGTAGAACTCTTGACTTCCTGGAGTTTTGGAAGGCTGCCGAATATCGGCAATTCCTCCTGTACATCGGCCCCGTTGTTTTGTCCCCGTATTTAGACGGACCCCGTTATAATCAATTTTTACAGTTTTCCGTGGCAATGTACATATTTTGCCACCCAACCTTGCACATATCTTGTGGTTTTTATGGCCGCCAACTTTTGTGTAATTTTGTCTATAATTTTTCAACATTTTATAAGCCATCTGATCTTGTTTACAGTGTCCATTCTCTACTCCACTTGCACGCTGACGTCGTTCGGTTTGGGGTGCTGACTAATTTTTCAGCATTTCCATTTGATTCTTTTTAACGACACGTTCGTGGTAGCATAAAAGGGCCCATTAACATAGCCGCACAAGTGTACAGGCGTTTTTCGGAAAGACGGTTGTCTGAACAGTCTACACGACCTATGCTGTTGGACGACGATGAGGGAGTGCAACGGCCCTTTAAACTGCCCCGTCAATCAACGGCTATCTTGCACAACGGATATGTACTTTCCACTGAGCCACCCGACAATGTCGTACTCATCGGACATAGACCCTGTGCACTGACATCACTGTCGGGTAACAGCATAGTTTACTGGCCTTTCCGCGACTGTCAGGATCTTTTTGTAACGTCCCTTCATTCTTCTTACATATACATTTTAAAGCCACAGTTTTATCAGACACTCCGATAACTGGCTTACTCTCCGACAGTATTTGCAAGTACGTGTCCTTTAAAAACAACAACCAGTATTACCTTATCCTCCTCCTTCACACAACTACATTCCCGCGATTTATATTCCCCTGTCTGCTTTTTTACATATGTATTTCTGCATTGTACGACTTACGATGCAACATACATTTGCTACAGATGTATTCCGTGGTGGAATTTTTCAACGACAAATCTGTGGCAGTAGTGGCTGAAGCCTGGCTCTACAACGCGGGCAGCGTACTATGGCCTAAAAAGCACAGGCAGCGCAGCATTTTGCTGGAGAATAACCAGCGGCCACCGGATGGTACTAAGGCGTACGCCGTCAAGGTTCTAAGAAGTGGTCTAACGCTGCAAAAAGCTCGACAGGCGGCGCGGAGAGTTGAGAATACTGACAATCTCTCCAGTTCCGAGCCCCGCCAGTTGGGTAGGGGCAAGAGGATCAGGTGTGCTACCATGTTATGTACCACTAATTTTTCTTTGCAGACATATTCGCAAACTAACCTCAGACTCCGACGACGAGGACTGTTATGACCCGCCTGGTACGTGAAACCCCGTGGAGCGTATACGCATTCGACCCTGGTCCCCAATATCAAGGCAGCAGACAAAGAACACACGGCTGGCCACGGAAAGTGTATTAGCAAAAAACTGCAAGTCGCGACTAGCTAAAGGTGACGCATATTTATAACACGCTATTGTGGTTCGCCGGCATTCGGCCAATGACCTTCGGGAAGAGGGGGAGTAGCCAATGAGAAGGCGCCTGATTGAGATGACAGAGCTGTAGAGAGAGAGCAAACGCACGTGATCTCCAGTGATTGGCTGGCTCTTGTTTTTGGGAGTGTAGGCACTCCCAACACCTCCCCTCCAAGTGGGTCAGTATCGCTTTTGGCGTGGATTGATCTGCATCGGCAGTGTTGAGCGGCGCACGCGGTTGGTCCGGCGTCTTAGTTGTGGTTTGTTGTCTGGAGACCCGGGGGCAGTGACTGATACCGAAGGCGGTACATCCGAAGGAGGCGCAGCAGTGGGCTCGGGAACCGACCGGTCTGCCGGAATGGCGAAGGTATCCGGTAAAATGTCAAGGGGGAGTGACGGCGCCGACTCGTGCCTAGTTGTGTTACTGCAATGTCGCCGTCGGATCTGGTTGCAGTGACGAACCCAGATGTCATCACCAACGTCGACGTCAAACAACATACTGCCTCTGTGCGCTACTACGGTTGCTTCAATCCAGTCAGGGAACTCCGCTCGATAATCACGAATGAAGACAGGTGTTCCGATGGAGAGCTTGCTGCGAGAGACTGGAGAAGTCTGTGCGGGCTGCGCACCGGTAGGGACGAGGGCATGAAAAGTTGTACTCAGTTTCCGGCCCATCAACGCTTCGGTAGAAGAAACGCCACCAGGGGACGCCGGGTTCGGTGTTGTCCTGTAGGAAAACAGGAATGCCTGGACTATCTCGTCCGTGGTCCCCTCCCCACGAGCTTTCAAGAGGACTCTCTTAAACGTGTCGACAAAACGCTCCGCCTGACCGTTAGACTGAGGATGGTAGGGCGGGGAGCGAAGATGCTGAATGTTGTGCTGCCGGCAGAAATCCTCAAACGACGACGAAGTAAACTGAGAGCCATTATCTGAAACCAGGACTTCTGGTAAGCCATGTTGGCTAAAGATGCGTCGTAGGAAGGCGATAGTGGAAGATGAGGTTGCTGGATTCAGCGGAGCAATCTCGGGCCATTTCGAGTAGGCGTCAACCAAGATTAGGTAGGAGACTTCGTTAAGTGGGCCAGCGAAGTCGATGTGCACGCGTGACCAAGGCCTCTCTGGTGGTTCCCAGGGTACTGGCGATTGACGAGGCGGCATCTTGGCAGCTTGCTGACATCGAGAACAGCGTCGAACCAGGTCGTTGATGTCGCCGTCGATACCCGGCCAGTAGGCAAAACTGCGAGCAATAGACTTCATTCGGCTGGCACCAGGATGAGCCGCATTAAACTGGCATAGTACAGTGGGTCGGAGGGAAGATGGAATCACCCCACGGTCTGCAAACATGAGGCAGGAATCAACCACAGATAGCGATGCTCGGCGGAGGAAGAGCTGGCGAAGATCGCCAGCGAGAGCAGTGGTTGGCCAGCGGGTCTGCACGGTGGTGATGGCCTGGCGGTGGACAGGATCCTGCTCAGTAGCACGTCGGATGTCCGCGACAGTGACGGGGATACCTCGTATGGCGTCTGATAGCTGACGGCGCACATCGCCCTCAATCGAAATAGCTGCAATCACGGTATCTTCCTCCGGTTCCTGCTGATTACTGATGAGGCGAGAAAGGGCGTCAGCCTGACCAAAGTCTGTAGTACGACAGTAGCGAATGTCGAAATCGTAGCCAAGAAGGATGGTTGCCCATCGCTGAAGTCGGCTGGCTGGGTAGACGGGAATGCCCTTCTTCGAACCGAAGATTGACAGCATTGGTTTGTGATCCGTCAACAACGTGAAGTGGCGACCGTACAACAGTTTGTGAAATTTCTTGACGGCAAACACGAGGGCTAGGGCCTCTTTCTTTATTTGCCCGTAGTTCTTCTCCGCAGGGGTTAGCGTGCGAGATGCATGCATGATCGCCTTTTCAGACCCAACAGGAAACGTGTGTGAGATGACGGCACCAACTCCGTGGTTGGAAGCATCTGCAGCAACAGCGATCGGCAGCGTCGGGTCGTAGTGCGTGAGCAGCAGATCTGAACTCAGCATCGAATTTAGCTGGGCGAAGGCCTTTTCACGGTCGGGGGACCAGCATCAAGGAGCATCCTTCTGCAACAGACGGTTGAGCGGGGCCCGTACGTCATGCAGCGATGGTAGGAAGGCGCTATAGTAACTGATCAGGCCAAGGAACGAACGAAGTTGCGATACATTCTTGGGTGCAGGCATCCGTTGGATGGCCCGAATGTTTTCAGGATCTGGATGGCGACCAGTGACATCAAAAACGAATCCGAGGTACTTGATGGAGTCAATGAAGAATTGGCACTTCTCGGCCCGTAGGCGAAAGCCATATTCCTGCACGCGTCCGAGTACTGCGCACACTCGGTCTTGCAGCTCGGCAGGGGAGCGACCCACGATGATGATGTCGTCCAGGTACCCAGCTGTGCCAGGGATGCCGGAGAGCATTGCATTCATCGTTTGTTGGAATAGGGCCGGGGCGGTCTTGAAACCAAAGGGCAGCCTGGTGTATTGGAACAGACCGCGGTGGGTATTGATGGTCAACAATTCGCGCTACTCTGGGGCGACCTCAATCTGCAGGTACGCATCAGCGAGATCCAACTTGGCAAAGCAAGTGCCATCATTCAGCAGGGTGAAAAGATTAGCCGGAACCGGTAATGGATAGCAGTTTGGCGTCAGCGCGGCATTGAGACCGGTGGAGAAGTCAGCACAAATGCGGACTGAGCCATTGGGCTTCTTAACCACAACGATTGGAGCGGCCCAGGCGGAGTAGGATACAGGAACCAGAACTCCCAGTTCCTTTAGACGTTTCAGTTCGGCCTCGACAAGTGGTAGGGCTGCATATGGGACTGGTCGCTTTGGAAGGAAGACCGGTTGACTTCCAGGAGACAGATGTAGCACGGCTTGAGTGTATGTGCAACGGCCCAGGCCGTCTTGGAACACTGGAGCAAACCGTTGGAGAATGTCCTTGGCTTGGTCTGCAAGCACAGCGGGAATCTGCACCTGACTGCAAACAATGCGGAGCGGCATATCGGCCAACCCAAGTTGTTCAATCCAGTCGAGACCAAGTAGGTTTAGATCAGACTTGGTGATGTAGCAGATCGCAGTGATGCTGGTACCGCTGAACGACACACAGCATTGCAGCTGCCCAATTAGCTGTACGAGACCACCGCACGCGCTTGTGGCGGACTGGGAAGTCTGCTGCATCGTTGGGCTGCCAAGGGACTGCCAGAGTCTCTCAGAGATGATGGTGATATCTGAGGCAGTGTCCAGCTGTAGACGAACTGCATGGCCATTGAGCAAGATATCAACAAACTTTCTACGACCAGACGCATTGAGCTGGAAAGCGGCCAAGAGACTGAGAGAATTACCAACGGACTGGGGTTTGGGCTTGCGTTTTGACCGGAAACGGTGCCTGGGATTAGGAGTGGCGGGGGCTGGCTTGCCTCCAGAAGCTGGTACTGATTTGCAGAACCCATCACGGTGACCCACCTGATTACAGCTTTGGCAGCGATGCTGGCGGAAAGTGCGATCCCGGTGGAAATGCCACGCGCCACAGTGCCGACAAGGAGATGGCGGAGATCTCGACTTGGAAACGCCCACACTCATGATTAACAATGCCCGCATAAGTGATGAAGTCATCGGAATCTCGTTTGCACAGTTGCAGGCACTGAAATCGAGAGTTGAAAAGGGATGATTGTTCACCAAAAATCTGCGACAACGTCTGAACCGTGTCCTTGAAAGTGACTTCTCGGGGATTCTTGGGGAGGATGAAGTTTGCATAACGCTCGTGTTCGGCCGGACCCAGTTTGCGAAGTAGGAGTCGAACCTTCCATGCATCGTCCTGGGCAGCCAGGTCGACAGAGAACAAGTCCTCGTATCGCTTGTGCCAGGAATCAAAGGTGATATGGGCCTGCGGGTCATACAAGAACTCAGTGATGCTGCCGGCAATGTGATCAACAGATTGCGAAAAACCTGCCGTGCTTGATTGACCCATGGACCAGTCGGACAGCTTAACGGTGAGTGCCTCCATTAGCTTCAGCTGCTGCTGCAACATCTGCTTCAAGTCTGCGTACTCGTCAGCCATTGTGGTTGAAAAACTGCGTCGCCAATTTGTTATGACCCGCCTGGTACGTGAAACCCCGTGGAGCGTATACGCATTCGACCCTGGTCCCCAATATCAAGGCAGCAGACAAAGAACACACGGCTGGCCACGGAAAGTGTATTAGCAAAAAACTGCAAGTCGCGACTAGCTAAAGGTGACGCATATTTATAACACGCTATTGTGGTTCGCCGGCATTCGGCCAATGACCTTCGGGAAGAGGGGGAGTAGCCAATGAGAAGGCGCCTGATTGAGATGACAGAGCTGTAGAGAGAGAGCAAACGCACGTGATCTCTAGTGATTGCTTGGCTCTTGTTTTTGGGAGTGTAGGCATTCCAAAAAGGGCTCGCCAAACTAACCGAAAGAGCCAACTGGTTGGCCGGCGCTGCCGCCAATACTACAGTAAGTATGACTATTGTAGACATTTCGTAGGCCAAGAACGGATGAGAATGTGCCACACTTGTTTTCCTCTGAGTCCATTGGACCCAGTCAGTCAACACCACTGTCCTCACTTGAGTAGACAACGCTTATCATTTATTACTTTAGACACTCCACGACAATTTCTTCATGTGTTTCCACGGCCACAATTTCGACGGAATTTAGCCAGCAGGTGCAAAAGTACATGTCTGACATAAAAGGTCAGTTAGTAAACACAAATGTCCGGCTAGCGGCACTTGAGTAAGACTGTGAACAATCTCCCTAACAAACTATTAGGAAAAGGAACGATTTCCTAGCTGAACAACTTATGGCTCTTTATAGCAGTGCGCAGCAGATCCAGGCAACACTATCAGATGTTGTAACTGCATTGCAGAGAGCCTCCAGCGCCGGTTCTGTCACATCCTCCTCCCTAAATTTACCGCTGTGTACCGCTTTCTTCGTCGGCTTAGCGTAGACGACGGTTTTGCAAACGAGGCGGTATGTGCACATCTACTTGACTGTTTTCAGATCCGGCAACTGGCCATGGTAGGTGGTCGAAATGAGGCAGAGTTCCTCAGAAACCTACTGACGGTTCTATTGGGCCCGCCCTTATGCCACAACTTCTGTTGGGTGGGCGGATCCAAGGAGAAGAAGTCCTTCATGGCCTGTCCACTTTTTGCTGTCCTTAAAGGTAAGTCCAAGTTTTGTTTATTTTCACGCGCAGATGTCATTGCCCAACATCGCCGTTTTGGCAAATGCACTATGGAGATATTTCAACGGACAGTAATCAGGTGGTTTCATGGATCACAGGACCGGTACGGAGGAAGATCGACACGTCGGCAGAACATTCGTCAGGTACAAACTTTCGGGATTTTCATCCACATTTATTTAGACTACAGAAATCACCATACCTGCCGCCACATGCCCACAATTATCCCCCGCCAAAGAACCGGTAAGCAACTTTATCGAATTGCCAATCCTACATAGCATGCTATTTACTTCATGTGATTTTTACTATTAAAATCGTACGTATTGGATACAGTGTATCATCACTTCCGTTGCGCCTGCATTACGTATGTCTTACGAAAGTTTTTTTTTGTGCAGGAACTACCAATGTCCAGTGAAAGTGACTTCTCATCCTGGATACGAAGGTCGCTGAAACCCCCATGATCCATGACAGACTTTGTACATTTACATTTTTTGACTTACGTATTCAATAAATCGTCCTTCCACAATACCGCCTTCCGACTTTACCATCTTCGGTATCCGCATTTCCCCTGTAGTGGACCACTTACCGCCGTAGCCTATCTTGCTTGGGACGTGGAGGTTCGCTGTGACTCGTTTCGGGGTTTTACGTTAGGCGACCGTTTGTCATGGTTGGCGTTTACGGCCAAAATATCGAGGCCGCGAGGAATGGAGAAAAACGAGAAAAAGCCCGCACGCAAAATTTTTTTCAAGGTGTGACCAAGTGTGGCCAATGTGTTGATGGCCACACCATAACCACACCATTTGGCCACACCATATTTGCCTCGGCCAAGTGCGGCCAAGTGCGGCTGGTGTATAGAATTTCAGTAGCCATTTTAAACTTCACGCTGGGAGAGCAAGCAAATCAGTACCGGTTTGCTCCAGGCAATGTTGGGCCGTAGATTTAATGAATGAATATGCGCATTTAAAGCCATCAGCATAAATAAGAGATTGGGAATGTTTTACTGCCGTCAAAATATTAATCTAACGCGGAAACAAGAAGGGCCCTAAAACGCTACCTTAAAGGACATCATTAGCAATAGAGCTCTCATTGGAAAAGGAAGATCCCACTAAAACCATTTGTTTTTGTGTTAATAAAGTCAATAAGGGGACTACAGATTCTCAAAGCTTCTGATTTAACTGAGTCATCTGTGGGGCACTTTGTCAAGGACTATACTAAGACCAAATAAATAACGACTACAGACAAATGATCATGAGGTAGAGAAGAAAGTAGGTTGAGAAATGACATGTGACACGCTGCACAAGAGCGATCAGGTAAAAACCATGTTGAAAAGATTTGATAACTTGATTGGCTAAACAGAAGTCAGTAAATTTCTTAGTAAAAGTGTTGCTAAAGATTTTGCAGAGAGAAGATGTTTTGTGGACACCTCGATAGTTTTAACATCAGAACGACAGCCAGATTTAAATACTGGGATAATAATAGAAGTTCTCCAATACTCGAGATTGATTCCTAGGGAAATCTTGCTTGAACGGTCAGCTTAACGCGACAGATCTGCCGAATCCCTTAAGCTGCAGCAGGCTGGGCGGGTAATATGATCCAAATGTGATGAAATCTATGGCTTCTGATGAGCCCAAATCCCACCAAGGCAGCCGAGCTTTACATCGTGGGGTCGAATGAATTGTTCAAATCTACCAACTAATTCTGTCATTGCAAATATCGAAAAATTTACTGGTGGTCCCAACCCACACCATTTAGGCGAATCAGAAATAAGTAAATACCGCGTGTTATAAAATAATTACTCTCGAAAACATTAGTGACCTTGAACGAACCAATAGGTTAAGGATGATCCGGGAGCAGGAGATATTTTGCCTCCGCAAACTGGGCAGAAGTAAAAGGAGTATGATAAATCCTATAAAAGGGCGCCTAACCTGACAGGCTATGATCATATGTATTGCTATTATCTTCGTTGAGTAATGAAGTGTACTACCGCTGCATGCTGTATCATGTCGAAGACCTGAACAATATTTCCTGTATTAGTGGACATCCATCCATCTACCGTCAATCTAGGCAATCCGTTCATGTAACTTATTGTTAGCGGGCATTCCTGAGGGCAGTTGCCCAATTCATACTGAACTCTGCTTCCGAAAAGTCCGATAAGGTGAAATTCGAGGGCTCCAATTAGTCCTCAGATTTTGCCGCCTATCCAGTTCTTCCCTCTGCGTTTCCCACTTTCTCCCAAGGAATCCCGTAAAAGGTTTACATGGAGTTTAAACCTAATATTCATGTGGTATGGAGTTCAGATTAAATGATGGAATATTAAAGGCCATGTAAAGATTGAATCTGTTGCAGTATAAAAATAGGATATTCTGCTACTCCTTTGTTACCAGAGTGCACATGAAAGGTTACCTGTTGGCTGTTAAACGGTAGTGTACAGTAACATATGACCTGTCCACTTAAGGCATGTGTGACGCTCAACTACATTCTGTGCCATACCATTACTGCGTCTAGTCCAAATTTGAATGGGCTGAGAGGAGACGGAGGTATGGCAGGAATACAGACCATACCCGATATAGAAGTCAGCAACTCGCACAAAATCTGCATGAAATAACAAAAATTACGTGTTTTGTGTCTGGCATTTTATCAAGAAATTCACGATGACATATTCTTTCTGTATCTCTCTGTTGACCGCGTTTTGAGTGCGTATGTCGGTGCGTTACCTTACTTTATTGAACCGAGGATGGTCGGTGTCGTGCTTTCGATTTCACACGTTTGTATGGGATTTTTTATATATCGCCGTTTTATATGCATACGGACTATTTAAACAATTATCGACTTGAAGACTTCGGTAACATCAAGGTTGATGTGGTTTACCTGGCGCCCAGCTGTGGATGCGCTCGTTCATCAATTATGCCTAATACATCAGAGGAGAAAGAAAGTTTCCTAACTCACAGAAAAAAGACACAAGCCGGAAATCAACAAAAAACCGTGAAGGGTAGGATTAATGAACTAAAAAATTACGAATGTAGCGTCGCCTGCTGTGGACGGCTTGGTAAATTCCCTTGTCACTCTTTAACTCTTTAGCCCGGAAAATATCATGCCTCCTTACACTTTACGTTTTACTTTTCCTTTTTCTGACTGCGCTTATAATAATTGT
>CACRXP010001455.1:45851-61308 GCA_902702965.1 Spirometra erinaceieuropaei | reverse complement strand
TGATTTATGTCACTTGCAATCTGATCTCTGTGGCTAATGTATAAAGTCTGGTACGGGATGTGGAACTGCTAAGCCTTGCCACATCATCTAGGACTGTATGATCACTGATGCTCTCGATGGTGTGCCGATCACCTAACCAAACTTCTGACCAAGACCTCGTGCTCATAACTGGACTACACAAAGCCAGTGAGAAGAAAGGTATCCTTATCGTTGAAGATTTCAACGCCCCTGACATTGACTGGAAACTGATGACCAAGTCAAAGCGTCCCTCCTTTCAAAATTCTAACAGTCCGTCTCCGCCCGAGAAACTATTTCTATGTAGATAGAGAGATAGATAGATAGATAATTTTTATTAAAGACCCGTCGGGGTCCCATCTATCCGTTCGCCAACCAACGTCTCCTGTCAGTGCCCTCCCCCCTATCTACCCTCCTTTATCGATGAACCACTCTCCTTATCGACCTTAGTTAGGGCCGAACTACTCCGACTGAAACCTGCCAAATCACCTGGCCCAGATAAAATTCCCACACCAGCACCTCGTGAACTTGCTAATTAACTGTGCGAACCATTGTCCGCAATATTTCAAAAGTCATTTGAAGAAGGCGAACTTCCGGAAGAAGGGAGGTGCGCAGTCATCATTCCGACCCATAAAGGAGGCTCACGACTTGATTGCGGAAATTATCGTCCCCTTAGTCTTACCTGTATCGCGTGTGAACGCATTATCAAAAGACACTTGATTCAATACCTGAAAAAAAAAACAAAATATTGCGCGATGTCCAACATGGCTTTCGTCCAGGACGATCCTGCCTAACGCATGTTCTTTACTCTCACGAGAAACGGACAAGTGTAACCGATAAGGGTTATCCAGTAGATGTCATATTTCTCGACTTCAAGAAGGCCTTTGATAGTGTCCCACACAGGCTTCTTTTACGGAAGATCTAAGGTGTAGGAATTCAAGGAAAACTTTCAAATGGATCAAGAGTTTTCTGCCCTCCAGAGTACAAAGTGTCGTCGTTTGGTAACTCTCTCTCTCGGAATGGTCAGAGGTGGAAATTGATGTTCCACAGGATTCTGTTTTAAAATGGAATAGAATTGCTTTGTTATAGCGTCCTTTGGGTACAGTCAGTCCCCTTTGAACTCAGGAACAAAACCAAATACAAACTCATCCATTTCAAGTGCCCTTTGACTTCATCTGTTTTGGGTGTCTGTTTAGCCAATAGAGCGCGAATCGAGAGTTAATAAAAACCTGAGTTCCAAGTCAAAACACTCGCAAATGTTTTAAAAAGAGCGCTATGTACAATATAAAAATTGAGGTGTGCAGTATAGTAGTTTTTGGGGCATGCATAATATGTCCCTCTTGGAAATTGAAGAACTTTGATATCAGCCTGACCTTGAAATTATTTTCGATTTGAATAAATTTGGGTGTCTTCAAGTTGCCGGTTGTCAGCCTACCTGGCCAGCTGCTAAGGCGTGGTTGCACAGTTCGTTCGTGTTTTTCAGGATGCTTGCCATAGTTTTCTGGACTAAGAGCTGGAAAAGATGAATATTCATCAGTAGTAAGAAACATTCAATGGTAAGTCACAATCAAAGCTGTCTAAACAATATTGAATCATGTAGCATATGGTTTCTGTGAAGGGGACATTATAGGAGTAGGGATCGACTGTTTACTATGTTCTAATATAGTTGTATATATGTTTAATATGGCCTTAATATAGACTTACGCACAACTAATGTGCAGGGTTTTATCGAAAGGGATGTTATTATTAGCTTCTTAAGGCATATTTAGTGTCAGGTGACATAGCCGATAGAAACGATAAAGGAAGGACAGGAAGAATCTTCTTATCTGTTCTATGATGTCCATCACTATCTATGATGTCTATCACTATCCGCTTAATGATGATGTCTTTCATAAATTTGATTGCATGTAGTGCTATGTTCCGGTATTATTCAAGCGGAAGGCATCATCAGAGCCCATTTGGACCAAATTCTATATCAAAAAATTGACCTGAGAAATGTCCCATCTTATTCATAAATAAATGTGTATACCGAAGAACATTGAGCAATAATTTAGGAGTGGTAAAACGTACATTTTGAGACGTTATACTTTTAGGGCATTTAATGTTAAATTTTTACATATGAATCCACACAGGTGAGTGGCTTTCGGAGATATTTGTCGGACGTGGGAAGATAAATCAAGGGCATTTGTATAGCTGAGACCTAAATCTTTACCGATTGGGCCTCCGTTATTTCATTATGCCCGAATATTATATGGAGAAGTTTGTGTGGGTCAAAGATCAGGAGATGGCATTTTCGAGTGAGAAGGGCATCTGCCATTGACTACTCCATTCTTTGAGATTTCTGAGGTAGTTTTCAATTTTTATGTGAATATTAGTTACTGTATTCCCGTTATATGCATACGCAAGTTTCGGGTAGTTGACATATAAAAACGTCTTAACTGATAATGATATAGACGCTAAGTTGTGAATATATATATGAAGAATAGAAGAGGCTTACGATTTTGCCTTGAAGAAATCCACTGGAAATAGGGGATGGTTCTGAGAATAAATTTCTAATTTGCACCACTTGATATCGGTTTTGAAGATAGGATTTAAGAAGGCGGTAAGAGGTTGCCTAATTCAATGACCTTTTATATTTATCAGCAGTCTTTTATTGGGGACTTTGTCAGAGGCCTTATTGAGATCGAAGTAGATTGAAGCTGCCGCGTTTCTACCATCTGTATTGCTGGAAACGAATTTCAAAAAAGTAAGATGGCAGGAATGACATGACCGTTTAGGCAAAAATGCTTGTCGAGAGGGGGGAAAAAAGTTGGCGTTCATGGCAAGTTTCACTTTCTCGGCATAAATGCACCGTTATGGTGGTCGGCGATGGCAACCAATCCCAGCTAAGTTATGACGGTCATGATATAAACCTGCCTGGATTTATTACGAATCTGGGAGTATCATCCTCCCAGAGACTTAATCTTTCGGAGAACTGTGCCCCAGTAGTCTCCAAAGCATGCAGAACGATCGAGGTTATCCTCCGAAATTTTTATCTAGCGATATTAAAATGCGCTTCTATAAAATATGCACCAGACCTGGCTTCGACTACCGTTTGCTTAAATTCAGCCGCATGTGGGCTACCGAGCAAAATAAAATAGAATTCGTCCAACAGCCAAACGATCGCTCCCAAGTTGTCCATGTCGATAGCCAGCGGTTGCGGAGGGAGAGATTGAGAGTGGCGTTCTCCAGAGCTCCCAACTGCGCTCTGTGTGTTTCATCGTATAGTAATAGTTTTCCTTTTAAGCTCCTTGAGGGCTTTGTCAAAAGTAAGGCAACACTCGCCTTATTAGTAAAATGTCGACAGTGCTGACAGTAGTGCTGTGTACGAATAGACAAGTGCACAGCGAAACTTAGAAATTATACTGTGCAAATTTGGCAACGTTTTTCACAACTACCTGCGATTTGCCCTTTCGCATACGGCACTTTTGATAATAATACCCAAATATGTCAACTTGTAAGTTGTTTTAGAAAAAGTGGTGAAGTACGAACGGAGTGATAGGAAAAAATATCTTCCCAAATAAAAACAGAGAGGAGAGTTCAGGGAGCCCTTACTTTCAAAAAATATTCAGAAGAAAAAGCCACTTTCCGAAAGGACATAGAGGAGCAGGTTAGGGTATTCCTGCGGGTAGGATGAAACTATCAAGGCAAATCAACAAGTGAGAACGAAGCGTCATTATTAGTGAGCCTGAGGATGCTGGACGGTGGCAGACCTAGAGTAAGGCTGACGATGGGGAGAGTGGGGTTGGACGCGGGACCTCTGCATTCCAGTGGGCAGAACGGAGCCCGAATGAGAATTAGATGCGGGCGAAACGGAGGTGTTTTAAAGCGTGCGTGTCAGTATTATCCCATTGTTTTCCTGAGAGGTTTGCTATGGATGACATCGCGCTTTGCGAAGGACACGATGCATGGTCTTAAAAAATCAAAATTTCTGCTGAGAGATCGTGGAAAGCAAAATCACATGCGTAGAGGGAAATGTAAGCGGATAAGTTGACTGGGCGGCGGCGCCCTAAGCGATCAATGGTTCCTTTTCAAAGTCACGGGAAATCTGCTCTTTAACAACTGCCTCAACGAACTGTATTGGGATTTCGGCCTGTTTACTGTTGATATTGTGCTCTGGGCCACCATTGTAAATAGCGTCGAAAAAGAGTGTTTGCAGGCGAATTTAACCTGACGCAGCCAAGGTTGAGTCACTGACTCTTTTCCTTTTTATGTGAACGGGTTCAACACTTTTGGGGTCGACGGAAATATATTTTCATATCTGAAGGTTTGCCGTCCGAATACCATATAATCATGGAGAGCGGACGCCCAGAATGACTTGAGCGTGGGGATCACGATTTCAGATTGATAACCGTTCGCGGTGACAATCCTGTACATATTTCAGCAGGCTTTTCTTCCCCTGATGAATGTTGTTTTGCCGAATTCTTTCCGCCGTTTTTGCTATCGCAATTGGATTTCGTCATCCAAGCCTGCAGACTCTGGACAACTAAGGATCTCTCTGTTCTCAAAAAAGCTCAAAGATCGAAGATAAAGCTTACTGTCCTATGAAGCAGGACCGCTAAATCTCAATTTGTTTCCTTTAACTGACTGGCAGATACGAGGTAACCTGATGCAAACATTCTGCAACATTCACAACCAGAGCTATGGTCTCGTGCTTGCCTACTTCAACGAGGTGACAGACGCAATGAACCTGCGAGGGCCTCCACTTGGACTATCTGTGACTACGGACAGACTGGACGGATGGAAGTTCTTTTTCTTTTTCAGATTGGTTGAAGCTTCGTATGTTTTAACTGAAGATGCTTTGATGGGACACCGACGGGTCTTTAATAAAAAAAATAATTTAAAAAAGTAACAACTAAATTAATTAAATCAAATTAAATTAAATCCGTATAAGATAAGATAAGTTAATTTTTTATTAAAGACCCGTCGGTGTCTCATCAAAGCCAGTTAAAATAAATTTGCATGTGAATTTTAGACGAGGTAGGCAGAAACTTTACAAAATGTAATTCATAGTTTCTGAATTAGTAGTCCATTGAGAGACATGATAAGTGAGGAGTGAAAAAAAACTCCATACAAAAAGATAAAAATGATTGGATTAATTTTACAGGAGAAAAAAACCCCTCAATAAAAATAATGACAGAAAAAAGCGAGCAGGACTGGCCTTATATGGCGGTATATAACGGATTGTTGTCGGTCATCGTCAGGGTAGCAATAAATCTCAGCCTTGAGGGGTACGTATGCGGGTCAGACAGGGCTGGCCTGCATGCGGTATTGTATACGGGATTCACAATTAAGATCGTCTGGGCCGGATCGATACGCCGCATGAGACTATTCGCGTCAAAGAGGCCAGACGAGTGGAACCCAGATGCGATCGGCCACAGCACGCTTCGAGTTCAGCCGAGCAGTGGGGAAGGGAGGTACGACCAAACTACTAGCAGACGGTCAATACTGAGGTTTCCGCCGTGAGCGTCGACAGACCGCATGAGGTCGGAATGCGGGAGATGACATCAAAAACCGCGAAAATTGTCGCTATGGGGGAGGAGTGATAGCAGTGGATTTAGAAACCAAATTAAAAACAGGGGTTTCTAATGATATACTTAAGAGTTACCACTTAATCTACCACTAAATCCCAGGAGAACCCTTCTCGAAGTCAAGAATCTGAGTGTTCGGGAATGAGACCGTTAACAGTGCTTTTTTGCTTTCCGGTGTAAGATGTTTGCGTAATTTCGACTTCATTACCAGTAACTTAGGCGATAATCTAATTTCAGGCGGAAGATTATTCCAAAGGAAGGCATATTTGGGAGCAAAGAAGAGGGAGCGCTTAGATGTAGTACAAAGAGGCGGCAGAATCACCATGCAGTAGTTGCGCGTGGCATAAGACCGATCTCTCGGAGTGAGAGTGTCAATGTGCGGAAGACTGGAGCTAGAGTTGATGCGAAAAAGGAAGCAAAGGCCAGCTTCGAGTCTTCTAACCCACAAAAACTTCATGTTCGCCAGCTGACATCTCTGAGTATAAGAAATACCGGACGAAGCTTGAGAGAACAGTTTCCGGGTGAAAACCCTCTGAACATTTTCGATTTTATTACGGTCGCAGGCGTTCATTAAACCGAAGATAGGACAGCAATATTCGAGGACTGGAAGCCAAACATTTGATAAAGTCTTATCTTCATTTCCGGAAGGAAAAAATTATGCGATATGAATCCACATATCTGCGCGGCTTTGGCAGAGATTCTATCTGCATGAGGTGATAAAGCTAGTTTATTTGTATAACTTAGACCTAGTTCCTTTATGGTGAGGCATTCTGAGAGTGGGTTATTCTGAAAAATAATGGGACCAGGAAGTTTCTTAGGACCAAAAGACATGAAACTACACTTGGATGATGAAAACTCCATCTGCCATGTCGAACCCCATCTGCTTAAGCGTAGTAAATCGGCATTACTTTTTTCAGCACAAACGTTTGCGGTGTCCTTAGAGTATGAGTAAACACACTTGAGGTCATCAGCATAAGTAAAAGTTTGCGAATTTCCGCGTTCAGTCGAAATATCATTGATGTACAGAAGGAAGAGTAGCGGACCCAGAAACGTGCCTTGAAGTACGCCACTCGTGATCGAGTGGGATTTCGAGTAGCTATTTCCGACCATGGCTTTCTGATATCGGTTGGACAGATAGGACCTGATGAAGTCGAGTAGAGGCGGCCGGATGCCGAGAGCTTTCAATTTTACTAAAAGCCGTCTATGGGGCACCTTGTCAAAGGCTTTGCTAAGATCAAAGTAAATAACTAACACTGACTGTCGCTCATTACGACGAGAAGTGATTAGATTAAGAAAAGCCAAGTGACATGTTTCGCAGGATCTTTCAGGTAAAAATCCATGCTGACTAGAGCTCAGACGCCGATTAGCTAGACAGAAGTCAAGAATTTCATTGAAAATAATCCTTTCAAGAAGTTTTGCTAGAGACGGCGTTTTGTGCACGCCCCGATAGTTATTAATATCGGACCGAGATCCTGACTTGAAGACGGGAATGATAATTGACGTCTTCCATGTTTCAGGAAAGAATCCTTTTGAAATATAAGCAGAGAATAAATGACTAAGCAATATGGGAAGGTCGAACGCATGTTAAATAATCAAATTCGGAATCCCGTCCGTTCCTGAGCAGTGTGAGTATTTCAAACGGCTTATGTGTTTCTTAATGAGATCTGAGGAGACATCAATTGTACTAAGCGTCCTATCTGCAAGTGGTCGAAAGAAAGGGACCGGATCGGACTCGGTAGCAAGGTGTTTTGCAAAAAAAGCACTAAACAACTCCGCCTTCTCAGTGTCATCGGTAAGGAAGACTTTTTTATCATTTAGCAGGGGTGGAAGTTCGTGACCAGGCTTAGAGGAGGACCGATGACGGAAGATGTTAGCGACGGATTTGCCAGGGTTCGAACCGCTGAGAGCAATTGATTCTCTTTGCCTGTCGCGCGCTTGGCACATCCTTGAGGCCATCTCCAAAATCTCTGTGATTCTAAGATGGACTGATAAGAAACTAGTGAATGAGTCCCGCAGCTGTCGCCTCAACATTTTTAGTCTGTTCTGAAGAAAATGAGGAACAAGGTAATCTGAAGAATTAGGCTTGAGATATCTACGCGGCACAAGCTGTAGAATGTCATTGGAAACATTGGACATGACATCACGAAGAATGGTTGCATCGCTACAAGTGAGGAAGCCACACCAATCCAAGGATCTCATATAGTTATTTATTAAGTCGTTATCTACGCAGTCGTAGTTCATGTAAGTCCGAACGGCCCTTGTCTTTTTTGAAAAGGCAAGCGGTAAGCAACAATGAATTAATACGTGGTCACTGTCAAAGAGGTCCTTTTTTAAAGCAACAGAAAGAGGAGCAATGTCATTGGTAAAGATTAGATCTAAAATGTGATTATCTCTTGTTGAAGAGCGCACCAGTTAGGACCAATTAGAAAAATTGCCAATATCTTGAAAGGGCTGGAATCTGGGTGGACAGCTATTGGAAAGCCAGTCTATTTCAGGAAGGTTAAAATCCCCAGTGATTATTTTAACATCGAAAGCAGCTTCCAAAACTAATTTAAAGATTTCGCAGAGTTGTGAATCATCATTGGCTAAAGAATTTGGGGGATTGTAGATACAGCCAATAATTGCCTTTCTTTGTGGCCAGAGAATAACAGATGCAAAGCAGAAGTTTCCCGTGAATGAGGAAACATCCAAGTAATATGGAGAGTGCTTTAGGTAGGATTTAAGATAAAGAAGACAACCACCCCCACGCCTAGTCGTGCAGTCTTGGCGGTAAAAATCGAAGTCATCTATGAGAACGGCTGAGGCAGGAATTAGAGAATGGGTCCAAGATTCTGTTAAACATATAATATCAGGCGTCATTTCCAGAGCAATGGCTCTGATTTGGGCCATCTTGTTTATAACTGACCTGGCATTCAAAAATATAATATCTAATGTGTTTCGAACGACAATGCTATTTTCAACGGTATTTTTAAAAAAATTTGGAAGCGGATATGTAAGCTGTGAATTAATGACAGTTGGAGAATACGTACCAGTTAGTCTAGATTTATTGACGTACGGGGAGTCAGCAAGAGAAGGCTGAGTATGAGACTTAAAGGATATGGGGATATAGTTTTCAAACATCGGAATGTTAGGGGAGTTAGAACATGGATAGACTTGTTGGTAGTTAAATAGTGGAGGAAGGGGAGGAGGAGGGAGGTTAGAAGGAAAGTAGGGGCTAGTGGGTGAGGGTAGGCCGCTATAAGAATGAAAGGGTGGGAAACCAGGTCTAGGTTGGAAGTCAAAGGTGGTAGGTTGACGTACCTGAGAGCACTTGGCCTTAAGTGATGAGAAGCCTGAACTAGGTTGGGGCATAAATGACTTAGGGCAATTCATGTATGAATTATTTGCCGGATATATAGTAGGGCTTTGATAAGTAACCGGTACGCAGGACAGAGAATTATTTGGGGACATAATTGGAGCTGCGGGGTTTGTAGACGTGCTGGGCTGAACAGACTTGTTAGATCTAAGAGAAGGCGGCGTACCCCTAAATGGAACTGTACTACCTATCTTTTAGGTTGGAGTCTGATTCAGTTTTCGAGTCGCACCGTTCTGACGCCAAGCCACGTGTGATTTAACTGTAGAGCTTGCAGCATCCAGTTGGACAACAGAACTTATCGGTCTAGCTGATGGAGACGGATTTTCATGTGTCTCAGCAGGACTATCCGGAGGATACGAAACGACAAATTGGGCTGCTGCTGCTGCTGTTGCTGCTGCTGCTGCTGCTGCTGCTGCTGCTGCTGCTGCTGCTGCTGCTGCTGCTGCTGCTGCTGCTGCTGCTGCTGCTGCTGCTGCTGCTGCTGCTGCTGCTGCTGCTGCTGCTACAGCTAGTTTAGGGGCAGGCAAATGCGTCAAGTGGCTTGAGTGAGATGGAGATGTAGGAGAAAGGGGAAGGAGGGAGTCAGATGTCGCATGTGTTGGACAAGCTGAATCTTTACGGCCATTTGTATTATGACCGAGTTGGGGAGCATTTGACTGAGAAACAGTGGGTTTACGTGAGAATAGAGACCCGATTCTACGCTGCATAGGAGTAAGATCATGACAAAGGAAAAATTTTGCATTTTCTAGGTACGCAGTAACACGCTCTCGATGGGCAAAGACTGTGTCAACCTCGATTGATGAAAATAATTTGACTAAGATGGGTGGATTTTTGCCACGGGAAGACAAGCGTTTGGCATCGGCTATTTTGTAGTTGAAACCATATAAATACAGGAAATTGATTGCAACATCAATTGGCGGAGCAGATCGAGGAACATTTTTAGCAGGAAGTTGTAAGAACGCTTCTATCTATCACTAGATTCACTGGCGATCAGGTGAACACGTGAGTAGAGACGCCTACATTCTTCAGAGGGAATATCGGAGATGCTCCCGTCGAATAAATTTCCAAGAATTGTCAGCAAAGAGCCAAACTTTAGCATAAAGTCATTGCAGTGGTCAAGTGCAGACAGATTAAGCTGCCGACAAATTACAACGGGTGACGACTGACTAGTAATATCATCTGACTTGGATTTAAGTAAAGCTTCTGACTTACGTTTAGTAAGGCCATGCTTAGTTACAGAGGCCGAGAGCTTACGCCGACCAGTGACTTTTGCTGTCATCTTGTTTCGAGGAAAGTTGTGATTAAGAAAACTTCTTGCAGACAAGTTGACTGAATTTCAGCTAGGGGCTAACGATTTAAAAATAAATTACAACAATTAGAGAGAAATCGGATGCACAAAATGAGAATTGCAAAGTGCGATTAGTGAACAAGGGGCATAGACTAGCAGAACTCAAAAGGAGATGACAGCAGGCAGTTCTGAGAGAAGAGGCCTGTATTTAAGGAAATTCATCCAAAAAACAGGGGCTCAAAACGTTAGGTCTCACAGAAAAACCACTCAAAATAATGTCCTCCACTTATCTTCAAATTTAAAACCAGCGGCTCGACCTTGAGACGACTTAGGAGCAAGCTAGACCAGTGCAGCACTAGTCACCATAATGCATTCATCGTATAAATAATACGCCTCCGCTATCTGACCGGCACCAAGTTGGCGCCTCATGTTCACAATTAATTACTTGTCGACATACTAGTGTATATCGGATGTTCACTTATGACATATTTGAACTGTCTCCAAATAATTACAATAATTGTTTACATTTACATTGTTGTTTTGGTGGCAATTTGCATGGCACTTCGTTTTCTGTAGCATACATAAGCAGGTAATTCATAAATTTTTTACCTAGTACCCATGAGGGTGTCGTTATCGCAAATTCAAAATACTTTTTAAAAAGCCATTTTCCAATGAATTTAAGATTGAATACGCAATTATGTACAGTGCTCAACTTGTGTTTCTATGAAAATGCGAGCAAAAGTAAAAAGACTACCGCGAAATTCTGGTGAGAAGACATAATATGCATAAGATTAGTTAGTTCTTAAGGAAGGGAAACTCCCACGTGTGGGAAGACAAATATGTTTGTGGGACAGGATTGTTCTGCAGGTGATGATTTATAAGCTTTGGAAACGTTCACCGTCAAGGGAGAGTTCCTAAGTTGGGTGAAGCCATTCGCTGTAGATGCCGTCTTATCATATTTCATATGACTGTATAAATACATGCTGAAGCGGCGAGATAGGAAGAACTTAGCGCAATAATCCACAATCGACTTAGAATCGGGGCAGGAATGCAACATTAGAAGACCGCGAATACCGCTGAAAAGCGGGTATGTGCGCCCGTGATACGCCTTTGCTGACCGCAAACCACCAACAGTGTTGCAAAACAGAGAAGTCCACCGCGATCATCAGCTGATCGCCAGGATCGAAACGTGGGAGGAAGTTTTAAGTCGCGAAGATCGTAGCTGCAGGGGATAAAAGCAATGGAGTTAGCATTTGTTAAAAGCTTGGTAGTGTAAAAATTTAAGCAGGAGTTTCCAGTTGAATAAGTTGAGCGTTTAATACTCGTGATTAGACTAACTACCATATTACGCACTAACTGGTACATGCTTGTAGCTGTCGGCGCTGCTAACACGTTGAATTGTTCAGTATCTGCAATGTTTTGACATTTCCTAGTACGTGTTTGTTGATCCTTTTTCGGATTATTTTGTCCGCACTGACCGTAATAAATAGGGAGTTCAGACGTGCGCGTATAAGTTTCACTAAAAATAAGGTGAACTGAACTGAATCAGACCACAGGTTGGAGAAGTGAATATTATACCACTCACTGGTGAATCCACGACTGGTTCCTCATCTGTAGGTCCTGAGTACGATAAACAAGCGAAAGATTCAATGGGTCGTTAAGTAAGTTGACTGAAACACATGCGACATAGAATAGAATAGGTATATTATAACACCTCTTGGACGCTGACAGTCCCCCTTGAAACACAGGATATCATCGTGGTTGGAATGGGATTAAGGTGTAGGTTTACGTAGGTGGCGCATTAACTCCAAAACCGATTGCCTGAGTCGTTTTTCCGGAGAGAGTAAAACCATTCGTCGTCTCATTATAACACCACTTGTCCAGAGTTTAGTGGTTTCCCGGAAAATGCGAATGAATTACACAAAAGTCAATCGAGAAAGCAAGTTTTTTACAGCCAAACACGGCAAGTTTTTGGGTAGATAGCGAAATTGGCTTAGGTCTGCTAACGGAACACGCCTCTTGGTTATCGCTCTCAGCATGACAGTTCGACCGTCGATTTCGACGATGTCCACCGTGTGCCCCACAGCTGCAGCAGCGGTGGGAGCAGGGACGGTGACTTACGCAGGGGTTTATAGTGCCAGTAGACTTGCGTAGCATCTACCTACACTCTCTCCTCCTCCCCCGCCTGGGCCCGGTGTCAAGACAGAGTCAAGAAGACCGGAGACGAGGAAGGCCGCAGGTGGATGGCTTGGACGGATCCTCACCTTGGCGTTCCACCACACCCCCTGGTCCACACAACAATAACCAGGATTTCAACCAACACAACATAGATTTGGAGGCTGGCACGGCCGAAGCCGCACCTGGGCGTGCCGCCAACGCCTGGCTCGGATCCCACACTGTGGTGGGAATGCCATAAAGGCCACATTAAAAAGGAGCCATTGCAGCCTGACTCTCGGACCGCCTCCAGTAATGAAGGAGGTCCAAGGTACCCCGTCAGTTGGCAACCTTCCAAGCCACGGCTTTTAGCACACCGTGATAGCTTCAAGCGCGTCAGATTGTTTATAGTGAGGAAAATGCGCTGAGTCGTCGACCTCACTCTCCCTTCCCATTCCCACACCCCAGCCACTGTCCGAGCCGGTCAGTAGACTGGAGTGGGGAATGGGCGCGGTGGCTGACATGGTCGACTGACCATGCCTGCGCGCGCCACAGCACGACCTGGCCCCCCATACACACAAACACCAGGATTTCACACAACGGGGGTTGAACGGCGTGACTCTCACATGCGTGAGAGGGCCGTGGAAGGTGCTGCTTCAGCCCGTCCCCAGCCCACCAGTCCGCCACTACACAACACACACACACACACGCACACACACACACACACACAACGTGACGAACTGCGTGAACCGAGAACGGGCGTCAATCAGCAACCTTCCTATCCACGACACTTGACGTGTCGGGATAGTCTCGGACTCAAGTCACTCGTGCAGCCGAGGCCGCATGGGGACCGAGTCGAGATGCACACTTCCCACTTGCGTGGGAGGCGGCAGTTGAGTGCATGAGGTGTGTGAGGGTTGACGTCTAGTGGGGTGATGATGTTAGGAGGTAGGGAGTGAGGGAATGTGTGGTGTGACCGGCGGTTGTCTACCGCAGGTCGTTGTGGATGCGCATGTGGCCGAATAGACCCATGCGATGCGTGAAGGTGCGAGGGCAGTGTGGGCAGTGGAGGCGAGTGCGGTGGGTGTAGGTTGGTGCTCCAGGCACTGGTTCGCCAGTCTCTGTGCGATGGATTCGCAAGTGACTGACCAGGCCGATGCGTGAGGTGAAGGTGCGTGGACAATGTGGGCATGAGAGGTCGGCGGTGTCGGTGTCAGCTGTAGAGGAAGCAGTGGTGTTGGTGGTGGCGGTGGTGGTGGTCGGCGCGTGTGACGGTGAGGCGAGGATGGGTCTGGGCGTGTTGGATGTCGTGGCTGTATCGGAATTGTGGTCAATTCCGCTCTCGTGGATGCGCATGTGGCCGAATAGACCCATGCATTGCGTGAAGGTGCGAGGGCAGTGTGGGCAGTGGAGGCGAGTGCGGTGAGTGTAGGTTGGTGCTCCAGGCACTGGTTCGCCAGACTCTGTGCGATGTATTCGCAAGTGACCGACCAGGCCGATGCGTGAAGTGAAGGTGCGATCGCAGTGACGGCAGATGTAGTCCGGGCCCTCACATCTGTTGATGGAGGTTGCAGGGGTTGTGCCTGTTGTTGTGTCAGGTGCGGCTGTGGTGAAGTCGTGCGCTACAGACGCCGGAGTGGCCGTCGTTGTGGCAGTGAAGGAGGAAGTGGAGGAGGAAGGGGGGAGTGAGGGGTGGTAAGGTCGGTGGCGTCGATGTCGGCTGGGGAGTGGTTAGTGGGTGCACAAGGTGATGGATTGGGAGTGGGGCTCGGCGGGGTGGATGTGTCAAGGCGGCGGTCAATTCCGCTCTCGTGGATGCGCATGTGGCCGAATAGGCCCATGCGATGCCGGAAGGTGCGAGGGCATTGTGGGCAGTGGAGGCGAGTGTGGTGGGTGTAGGTTGGTGCTCCAGGCACTGGTTCACCAGTCTCTGTGCGATGGATTCGCAAGTGGCCGATCAGGCCGATGTGTGAGGTGAAGGTGCGGTCGCAGGGAGGGCAGGTGGGGGTGGTTGCGGTTGCTGTGTCGTGGTTGGCGATGTGTGAGACGGCAGCCTGAACGGCCACCGCTGGGGCAGTGGAGGAAAAGGAGGAGGATGGAAGTGGTGGTGCAGAAGGTGTGTCAGATTTAGTTGGCGGAAGAGAGGACGAGGAAGAGGCGGGCGCGGGGACGATGGCTGGAGCAGTTCGAGAGGTGCAATTGGTTCGAAGATGTCCAACAAGTCCGATTCGTGCCCGGAATGTCCGTTGACATCGAGGACACGTAGGGAGAGGTTGTGCGGCGGCGCTGCGTATTGGGCGAAGTTGTGATTTGCGGACTTCGCGTTTCACTTTGGCGGCGGCGATGCGGTTGGCTTCGTAGATAGCAGCGCCCGTCTTCACTGTTCTCCTCCATGTCGGACGATCGTGGGCGAGCTCTTCCCAGTTGGTCGGGTTGATGTGCAGGCGCTTCAGGGAGGACTTCAGAGTATCTTTGTAACGGCGAATTTGGCCTCCTTGACGACGAGATCCCGTCGCGACGTCTCCGTAGAAGAGTCGTTTGGGTAGTCGCTCGTCGTCCATGCGCACCAGATGGCCGCTCCAGCGCAGCTGCATTTGTCTCAACATGGAGTAGATGCTCAGAATTCCCGTCCGTTCCAGCACTTCGGTGTCGGGGATGCGGTCCTGCCAGTTCAGCCTCAGGATGCGGCGGAGACAGCTGAGGTGGAAGTGGTTTAGTCGACGTGCCTGCCTCGTGTACACCGTCCAGGTCTCCGCTCCGTACAGTAGCGTCGGCAGGATGACGGCCTTGTACATCTTCAGCTTTGTGCTCAGTTGGAGACCATGACGATTCCAAACTGTGCTTTGGAGACGTCCAAAGGCTTGACTGGCTTTCGAGATCCTGTTGGCGACTTCGTCGTCAGTCTTGGTGTTGCGGGAGAGCGTGCTGCCCAGGTACGGGAAGTTCTCTACCACTTGCAGTTGAGTCCCATTCACGTTGATTTGCGGCGCGTTGGGGGCTGTGGCTGAGCTGGGAGGCGGCTGATGCATCACCACCGTCTTCTGCGTGTTGATAACCAGCCCAAAGTTCTCGCAG
>CACRXP010001455.1:18861-45809 GCA_902702965.1 Spirometra erinaceieuropaei | reverse complement strand
CCACTCCAGAAGAAGGTGTAACCGGCACCCACCTCCTCCAGTTGGCCTTGTTCGGAGAATCGGGTCTCGCTGAGTGCGGCGATGTCCACCTTGTAGCGCGCCAGTTCTCGTGCCACTAGCGCCGTCCTCCGTTCCGGTCGGTTGCTCCTCGGATTGTCTAAAAGGGAACGAACATTCCAGGCTACCAGAGTGAGCGGGCTCACCCTGTCAGTCTGGGGAAAACGAGTGGGGCGACGGGAAGGAGGTGGAGAAGAAGATGACGAAGGAGAAGAATAGGCAGAAGAATAGACGGAGGTAGAGGTAGAAGAGGTAGGATGAGGAGAATGAGTATGGTTGTTGTTGTTGTTGTTGTTGTTTCGAGTTTGATTGTTTCGACCGTGAGTTTTGCGTCTGCGACCACGGTGCGCCAGCAGACGACGTGGTTCCCCAGAAATTTTTAGGCCAGCTTTTCCAGGCCCCCCCGAAGGAAGCAGTACCCTGACCCCTGAATAGGGGCTGCTTGATGTGCCGGCGCGCCGAACTCCACTGTGGGCCACGAGTTTTTTGGCAGTGGAAGAACGACTCGAATTTGCCAATGGCTTACGGCATTGCCGCAAGCCTGCGGTCTCCTACGGTGCACCAGATGGGCGCGTGTCGACGGTGCCAATTCGGAGATCCATCCCACCGGCTGATCAACGGCGTACCAGGCGGAGCCTCGTCTAGACGATGCCGATGCGACGTTCCACCACCAACCGGCTGACCAGCGGTGTGTCAGACAGAGCCTCGTCACGACGGCGCCGACGCGGTGTTCCATCCGACCAACCGTCCACGGAGTCCGCAGTCACCTGTGCCCGCGGCACAACGCGCACAGGGAGTAACCGCCCTCACCTGGTTTAGCCCGCCGGTCGAGACGGTTGCCCGGGGTGTGGCCGCTGAGCAGAGCCCAGCTACGTGGAGCCACAGGTGAGAGTTGAGTGCCAGCAAGTGGACGCTAGGCGTAGTCTCACCTGCAAGCAAGTGAGCGACCACTACGACCTTCACGTGAACCCACCGCTGACACCCCTACACCCCGCTCTCAGCATACACGCCCATGATCGAACACCTACTGCAACCACAGTGTCGAGCTAAGTTCAAAAAGTTGAAGGGTCATTGGGAGCATTAATAGCATTTTCTTGACAGTGAGGGCCGTAGCTTACATCCTGTGACCTGTTACGAAATTAGGCAATTTTTCCTAATTCCCAGATTCCAAATCATAATGTCGATTAGTTGTCAATAACTATTTGGGAATGAATAAATCCCGTCTCTAGCAAAACTTCTAGAAATCATAATTATCGATGAAATTCTTGACTTCTGCTCAAATAATCAGCATGTGTTTTGTCTGAAGGATTGTTTGATGTTTGTCACCTAACACTTCCTGCTCATCACTTTTCCCTTCAACGAAAACTAGTCCTCTGTCTCGATCTTAGTAAAGCCTTCGACCGGATGAGGCATAAACGTTTTTACTAAGGATGGAACCTTTGGTATCTGGCCTTCTCTACTCGACTTCATTAACTCTACTATTCTAAACGCTGTCAAAAAGTCATGGTTGGGAACTGCTACTCGGCGCCTAGCCCTATCACGAGGGGAATCCTATGAGACAGGGTTTTAGTACCGCTGTCATTCCTTCTCAGTATTAATGCAGGCTCACGAGTAGTCAAAAATTTGCAAACTTTACTTTCAGTGTGATTGTTTAGCTTCCAAAGACGACGCAAATGTTTGCCTTGAAAAGAAGAACTCCGATTAAATTTGTCCATCGAAATAGAATTCGAAAGCAAGTGATGTTTCCTTCTTCCAAGTGCTGTTCCATGTGTTTCAGCCTGATCAAGCTTCTTGGCCCCATAATCCTTCGAAATAGTTAGGTAGTTCACACAGTCCAGTATATTTAGGGGTACAAGGCAATGTTTATGAAGGCTCCGCTGACAGTAGAACGTGCAATATTCACCCTCAGATAAAAAGCTACTAACGCTTTGCCATTAACATCCGCATATTGTCTTAAAAATTCAGGACTGCAACCCGGACACCCTCACTTGTGGATGATAATGTTTGATACGAAATAACAACCCTCCGCCACAGCAGATAGTGTACGCGAGACGTTGACCTGGCATAACAGAAATATCCTGCGGAATTTTTCGAACAAGTGTACACCTGGTCTATGTTTAAATGTCTCTTCTGAGTCCGCCAAACTCACTTCATCGGGAAGTCTGTCCCACGCACCTACAACTCGCTGCAAAAACGAGTATCTATGAACATTCAGGTGGGACCGGACTCCTCGAAGTTTGAGGGAGTTCCCAAGCAGATTCATTGTCGAGGCCAAGGCAAAGAAATCATCGAAATGCCGGGCATCGTGCCGATTTCTCACAATCTGGTAGGTCTGTATGACACCTCCTCGGATTTGACTGTACTCAAGAGGAAATAAATTAAGCTCATCAAGTCCGCATCTGCAAAATAACGTCTTAAGGCCTTTTACAATTTTGGCCGCCCTCCCTTTAACCCTTTGCAGCACCTCGTAACCTTTTGACAGCCTGTGACACCGAGCTTTTATTCTATACTCTACTTGCGAACGAATCGATGTTCAATATACGTTTCCAAATAGCTCCTGCGAAAGTACTTTGATTGAGAAGAAAACGCTGGCTGCTTTTTTGGCGTCCTAACCCCTTGGGAGAAGGTTTCAGAGATAACAGAATGTTGATACCAAGGTACATTTGTTCAGTTACATTTAAAAGGCGCCTTCCGTCAGGATGGTCTTCTTGATCCTCTCCATTTGCTCTCTCCTTCTTCGTCTTGAATCGCACTACGACACGCTTCTCAAGGTTAAACTTCAGTAGCTATTTATCAGGCCATTCACGCAAGGGATTAAATCCTTCTTGCAAAGCCCGTTCACTATTCTGGACGTTGATCTCTCGCTATAACTAAATGCCATCGTCAAACATGACTCCTTTACAATCCTGCCCATTCATACAGTCGCTGACATAAATCAAAAACAGTACTGCTCCGAGTAGAGAGCCCTGAGATACTCCGCCCACAACTGGCACTGGCATCGACTTCGTTCAGCCAATGCACACAGACTATGATCAGTAGGTCACCGAAGTCCTGTGCCCAGTTCCTTAGCTCCTCTCTTATCCCAGACACTCCGGTCTTGTAAAGGACCGGAACATTATGAAAAGCTTTCTTGAAGTCGATGTATGCCACATCAACTCTTTTGCCTAAATCTAATAAGGTGGACCACTGTGTCGCTGAATAAAGCAAATCGGTTAAACAGGAAAGGCTTCGTTGGAAAACCATATTGGCCACAATCAAAAAAGTTTTGTTCTTCGAGAAATTTCATAATGGCTTCTTTGACTATCCATTCCAAAATTTTGCATCAAATGCATTTGGGACTCACAAGTCAGTAATTGTCTGCACTTGCTCGGGATACATATTCGCAACTTTTCAAGCAGAGGAGAGAATGGCTCGATCAAAGGACGGCTGGAAAATATTCGAGAGAGGTCTGTATAATTGTCCAGCAAGCCCTTTCAGGACTTTTACTGGTATTTGGCCCGTACCTGGAGGCATTTATTCCTTAAGCGTAAGAGTGTCCTATCTCACACCTTCTTTTGAAAAATCGACGCTTTCCATTACCGCGTTGTTTGTTCAATTAGGCATTCCAGCCTGGTCAAAAACCGTTTCATCGGTAAAAAGAGATGCGAAAAACCGACTTAGTTGTTCTGCTCTAGCATGATTGTCTATAATGTCCTTATCGCTTTCCTCTTCTCTTTGTTCTTTAACCTACCGTTAATGTAGCGAAAAGCACTTTTGGCTTATCAACGACCGATCTCGCCATTCGCGTTTCATACTCCTTTCGCAACATACGGATATTCGGCCTTATCTCGTTTCGCTTTCTGTGGAACCGCCAGTGATGAAGAGTTTGTTTTGTTAGTGCACATCTTCTTTCAGCATTTGGTCCTTCGGTTTATCTCTTTCTTTATATCTTGCTTTAAACAGACAGGACGATTTGTCTTTTGGGCGTCTTTTATCGGACAGTTTCAAAGCATAACGTTGCTTATAACTCCTTTAATACTGTTCCAAGCGACATCTGGATGCCGGACAAGAACGTCACACCAATTTAGTACCGACAATTCTCTTTTCATTACAGCAAAATTTCCTCGCAGGAAATTCAACTGAGGCTCAGTTGTCTCCATTTTTGGCTGTATAAGCGGTATTCCCAGAACAACATGACATTGTCACTCTTACCAAGCGGTGCAGTGGACCTAAATTCACCAGCAGTTATTGAGTCTTTTGTAAGGACTAGGTCTAGGCAGTTGCCCCTTAGCCATCCCTGATTCTGACTGCAAACGTAATATTCTGTACGAAAAGAAGATTTATTGTTAGCTTTAAGAGCCCAGAATCAAAGGAGTTACGCGAAACGTTTACTAATAAATTGTTCCAGTCGACCACCGGTGCGTTGAAGTCTCCAGCTGTCGTTGCCAATTAGTTTTTGGCCACCTCTTTACGGCCAGGAAATTCGGATTAGATGCGTTACGCATCTTAATTTTGACCACATTACTTCATAGTCATAGGAGCAACCAGTTTTCTGTTCTGACGCAGTGAGTTCTCTTTTGACGTAGGCCGCTTGTCCTCTTTTTTATGCAACCCGTTCCGACGAACAAGTTGAAATTCGCAGAGAGCAGGTTAAGCATCCAGTACTTCAGCCTGAAGCCAAATATCTGTGAAGGAAATGACATTCCGCTGCGTATCTGATACCCACGCTTTCAGCTTATATGGATTTCAGAATAAACTCTGAGCATTTGTACAGAGAAAGGGGGGTTCGCTCGGCTACATTTTGGGATTTTTTGGATCGAGGTTGCTGGATACTTCGTGTAGCTTATCGAGTCCATTGCCTCATTTTGAGCCTATCGCTGTTTGATCTAACTGGACGTTAATATATCGATCGTCCTTTTTGCCAGTCGACACGGCAGATAGGGGCATTCTTCTTTATGATCTGGTTGTCCACTATACCTGCTGATGCCTGTCGTCTGCAATAGAAGTGGTTCCGAACACTTGCGATTCCCCCTTCCCCTTCCCAATATTCTTAGATTCTTCTCGCCCGAAGTGGATCACCGGAGGAATTCGGCTTCGTATTCTCTCATTTTCTCCTTCTCGACCGATGAAGGATCCCGCTGAAAGAATTGTTGGGTCGGTGTATCGAGTGCTGATCTCCTGTTCAGCAGTAGAAGTGGTTGTTCTTCATTTTTGAAAGCAACCTTAAACCGTCTGCTTTGGCTCAATTCATCCTTTGAATACTTGGTTTAACCTATCCTGAATGCCTTCAAGACGCCGACGCTCTCGTTAGCTTTTAAAAGGGGTTTGAGGTACTGCTGCGATAATCTCATATCGTGATTTATTCTATTCTGTGGGATGTCCGAAGCAGGCTCAGGCATGTTGTTTATGCAAATGCATTTACTGTGATTAAGTAGAGGGCTCTGGAGTTTATTTTTATACACAGATATGCATTGGGCCAATTTCTGCAGTCAGTATCTTTTGACTTAAAGACAATTGTCATAAAATAGCTGCTGTAGGCTTCCTCGCCTACCGAGGTTTGTTGGTCATGTGATACCTCTCTCGGCAATGCAGTATTTGCCTCCATTGTGTGTAGACTCTGCTCGCTCACATTAGAACTCCGACCCACCTTGTCCTTTCGGGATGCTCTGTGACGTTCTTTCGCCTTCTAAAACCCCTTTATCTCGCTCTTTATTCGCAAAAGTAATTGGTTCTCGGTTATGATTATTTCCGTGGACGAGCTGTCTTCTTTCTCAGGGGCTAATGAAGTTACAGAAGCCGTACTTGTACATCTTCCAATTATTTTCTGAAGCCCTGACATCGTCTTCTAGTTCTTTGCAGGTGAACGGAGAGGACGTTTTATCAACTTCGCCGTCTAAGGGATTCAAGTCTTTAATCTCCCTCTCCGTTTTTAAGAATTTCTGAAATAACCTGCCAGTCGATATTCGGTACTCAAAAACTATAAATAAATTTAAGAGAAAAGTGTGTCATTATCTGAATACGGCACGATTAGACTTTAATTTTCATTAACCTTCCCGAGCAGTCTTCCCATGAATTTGAAAAGGAACCATTGATCGCTTAGGGCGCCGCCGCCCAGTCAACTTATCCGCTTACATTTCCCTCTACGCATGTGATTTTGCTTTCCACGATCTCTCAGCAGAAATTTTGATTTTTTAAGACCATGCATCGTGTCCTTCGCAAAGCGCGATGTCATCCATAGCAAACCTCTCAGGAAAACAATGGGATAATACTGACACGCACGCTTTAAAACACCTCCGTTTCGCCCGCAGCTAATTCTCATTCGGGCTCCGTTCTGCCCAATGGAATGCAGAGGTCCCGCGTCCAACCCCACTCTCCCCATCGTCAGCCTTACTCTAGGTCTGCCACCGTCCAGCATCCTCAGGCTCACTAATAATGACGCTTCGTTCTCACTTGTTGATTTGCCTTGATAGTTTCATCCTACCCGCAGGAATACCCTAACCTGCTCCTCTATGTCCTTTCGGAAAGTGGCTTTTTCTTCTGAATATTTTTTGAAAGTAAGGGCTCCCTGAACTCTCCTCTCTGTTTTTATTTGGGAAGATATTTTTTCCTATCACTCCGTTCGTACTTCACCACTTTTTCTAAAACAACTTACAAGTTGACATATTTGGGTATTATTATCAAAAGTGCCGTATGCGAAAGGGCAAATCGCAGGTAGTTGTGAAAAACGTTGCCAAATTTGCACAGTATAATTTCTAAGTTTCGCTGTGCACTTGTCTATTCGTACACAGCACTACTGTCAGCACTGTCGACATTTTACTAATAAGGCGAGTGTTGCCTTACTTTTGACAAAGCCCTCAAGGAACAGGCCTAAAGGCCGTAAAAACCAAGATCTCACTCTCGGCTGACGCCTCTGCGATAGAATTTTAGTGCTTAACTATCCCCATGCCTATTTGTTCAGTCAGAAATCTCGGTTTTTCATGCGAATTTTTCTGTTTTTCTGATAAAATTAGTCCTTGTTTCTCTGTACTTGAGCATCACTCCTCCCTGGCACCGTCTTCTGTCTCTGCAAGACTAGGGAATGCGGTTTAGGCCAATTCGTAGCCGTGTACATTTTCAGGCTGTTTTCTGTGGACAGGAAAAGGACATACATCGCACCGTCGCCCTCGTTATCAGTTGTTTCTTTTGAATTTCGCAGTCATCCAACCGTACAACCTGCTTTCTCAGGACATTTTCAATGTCCAGAATTATTTTTAATATAAAAGCCCTAAATAATATCCCATTATGTGTCTTGAGGTATTTCTCTTGTCTTCTCAACCGAAGCAACATATATATTTGGATACTGTCTGTGGACTGATATAGGAGATTTTCGTTTTTTACAAACATACTTATTGAACTGATCTGAACAGACAGAACAAGTCCTTGAAACAGACTATCATTTGTGTTCACTTTCCGCAATCACCAAGAAACAAATTTACCAGGCGGACCCAACGGCAAGTCATTTCCGAAAAACTGAAGCAGCACATTCTTGGACAACAAACTGTTCGTTACTGTCGCAGGAATTAACACATATTCGACTGCCAATCTTGTATAGGAGTTTTATTTGGTTTCGTTTGCAGTGCATTAATTGGAAAATCTCCCAGCACGACTGCAAATAAATGGCGAGTTAGACGAATAAAGGATTATGTGGTTAACTGCACAGAGTAATTCCAAATATGCGCATTGCGCTATTTTTGGAGGTTCAGTATGCTTTAATTTCCACCGGGCTTGTTCTATTGTCTATTCTCCCCTCGTGCAACTTCCAGCATATACTTATTCCACCGACTACAGTTTGAAACTCCGTGGGACAAAGCATTTCACTCGGTAACTTCTTGAAATACAGATCTTAAAATATTCCATCTGAATCTTCGTTCTGAATTTTTCATGCCGAGGGTAGTGGAGAAATGGAACGATCTCCCTCAGTCAGTCATGGAGGCTGCGTCCCCGCAACTCTTCTAGAAACGCTTGGATGATTATTTGTGTCCCCTGTTTTCCCTCGACAGTCTGAATCTGAATTAATACCCTGCTCCAGACAAATATTTTCTCTGAGACAATGCTACGCAAATGAACCAAGTACTGTTTTAATAGTGAACATTTTTCGTTCGTGTACAGTTATTTCTAACCAGCTGATATGTAATCAATAGGGTTTTCAAAGGCTTTGCCTATTATCCTTACCAAATAAACTGAAATAAACTGAATGTATGCACGTAGCAAGGGACAGATGGTATTCACAGAACAGGGTGTCGTCAATGAAGAAAAAAGAACTTCTATGCAGTTTCTCTATGAGCAGAGTTTTCAAACGGGACATTTTACTGGTACACTTTAAAAAAATCGCACATATCTTAATTGTGGTATGAATTAACCCGTTATCAGGACCATGATGGACAACTGTGGACTCCCGTCGATGATTATCGAGAGATTGCTGGTTCTGGTCAGCGTATTCAAATGCCCGATAAAGTTATGCATATTGGCGCGACTTACAGTCCCCATTATAGGCCAAAGAGACATTACGTTGACTTGTCTGGCAGGGAATATACTACCGCAATTCACCGGATTTGAGACAAATTGCATGGATCACAAGATGCTGCACGGCGTTCGCAGCCTTTCACCTCTATCAAAAGGTCACCGTCGAACGTCATATTTTGCTTCAAAGCAAAACTTCAATGAAAATACAACCAAAAACTGCAGCCTGAACCAAGTGTGGCAACCTTTGAAAGCCAACCAATCGTATGGCCGGTACTGAACTTGCACCATGTCGGCTGTTTTGTCTTAGCCGGAGTAGTGCTGCCTCCCTCATCCCCTGCCCAAGTATGTGCATCCCGCTTGGCGAGACACCCAGAAACGACGACACAATGACGTCTAAATGTTCAGGAAAACAAACTAGAAATCACGATCCCTTCGCACATATATTGAAAACCCGTCAAAAGCCTGCAATATTTTCTTCTCCCCGGCGTCACTTGTCTGAGCTTATGTATATAGAACAGTACGAAAACGGCGGCGGCTACGCCTTGCATGCTTACGCCGATGAGATCGCTCGCTTGTCTAAGGACGAGATTAATCTACTTGCTAGGAAGTTCTTCCGGAATCTTTTTCTCGAAAGGCGGAAGAAAGGCGTGACAGTGCCTTTTTCATATTTTTGTATTGGTGTGGTCCACGGAGCAGCGAAAGTTATGCCTGAACTGCTGCAGTACATGACGGAAAAGCATCCCTCGCTCGTGGTCACCACTAATCCACTGGAGGCCAAAAATGCATCTTGCACAACTTCCCTTAGGGATTTTTGTGAGACTGTTTTCAGAACCTACTGCAATGGACTTTATCGTCATGGCCCAATGCACGCAATAAGTCTTGTCGGCGTTAAAGGGGAGGAACGAGGAAAGTTTTGCGAGGATGTTCTGGATATGATAAGTCGTGATCCCTTTCTTCGTCTAGTCCTCCCTTGGGGAGAACTGTCCTCTTTGTATGGTATGGATCCGCATAAAAGTGACGATGGACCAATACTGTGGGTACGCCCCGGCGAACAAGCTCTTCCCCTCAACGGATCATTCCCAAAAAGTCGGAGCAGGTAGGCTTTATTTTCAAGGTGCTCTTTGACTCTTCACCTAACCTCTTTTCCAAGGGTTGTCACCCCTTTTTATTGTCGGGTTGACAGCCCATACAGTTTTCCTTGCTTTAAGGCCTTTGTTAGGAGCTTGTGCCTTAGTTTTATTGATCTGCATAAGATATGGAAACGCCATTCTAGTTTGACTTGGGCACATGGTTATCCCACAGGCTACCTTCAATCTACAGTCGCTCAAGGCGGGAGCTGGCACAGCACGGCTCTATGCATTATTCACTCTTCCAAATGTCCCAGGCATTTTTGAATCTGTTTATTCATTATTTAAACTCCTAGGACACGCGGCCTTCATTAAAATTGACTCACCCATCATTTTCGGACAATTTTGTCATTAGGAAAAATCCAGAAGTCTCGACTCTTCTGTCATGACCACAGATACTGACGTTTCCGTCGGTCGCCATACAGTGCACAGACATTCTTTTTTAGACTCTGTTTAAGTTGTCGGAGACAAATATGTGCAGTACTACTTGTTTTGATATGCGATACTCTTGTTAAGTGAACTCTCTTTAACCTGTGAGTCAGAGTTTACATAAGTGTCCCGTAGAGAAACAAGGGACGTGCGTAGTCTTCAAAACGTAGCTCAAGCACGTAATCCTAAATTACTGCTGAGTGCCATTCCTCCATATCCATACCTCGCAGATGTACGGACTAGTGTCTACTTGCCAGCTTTTTGTGCTAGTGTTTCAGGGAAAATATTCCAAGCTCGTATGGTAGACGAGTATGTCCTTCAAAGTCACGTTTATTTCGAAGATACAGAGTCGACTGAAGTGTTCCTATTTTTCCTATTTTCATTTTCCCCAGTTCTCACCGTCCTGTTGAAGTTTCAGCAGTGGGACGCTTGATGGTTTCAGTTGAGCTGTTGTATGGCTTATTTGTTTGGTACTGATAACGGTGAGCGGCCATCGTATTAAAATGCATATTCTGATAGATGGTCCTTTTGATTTGGTCATAGCACCAGACCAAAATGGCGAGGAGGAAATGCGGCAGACGCTGCACAAGTCCACCGTAACTATAGACTGACGCCCAAGTCACCGTCCGTGCTTTCATTCTACTGTGGAGCGCCCCGCGGACATCGTCAAAATCGACGGTCGAATCATGCAACGTGCTCGTCCCGCTGTGCCTTTGGGCCTCAAACTAAATGTCACGAGTCGTACGTCCACGCGTAGCGATCTGTGGCAATGAGTCTGGGGAGTGAGCCACTATCCTGCGGCAATAGATGCAAAACAGGTCTCAGAACTACTTCGTGATTAAGCGAACTGTTTTGAACCAGGTCTCGACTTGACTTTTTAAACGCCTCCAGGGGGACAACGGCACTTGATCGAGGGCAGAAACACTGAGCTCATGAGACGGACGACGGAGAACTCGCCCCAAACACGCAAGTAGTCTTTATTGTATGACCTGAGATATTCTAGCAACGTCGCAGTTAGTTTGGACTATATCATTCGAAGCGAAATCAGTGTTCTGCACTCGAAGGATGCTGGTCAGACAGCGATGATCAATTGACTCCGGTTTTCCCTGGTCTTCCTCGCGCAAAGCCCAGAATCTACAACCGCAGAGATGAACTGATCAGACGGATACCCGGCACGTGCGGGCCTTTGTCGTCGAACAGAATAGACAACAGAATACGACCTTTTCGAACGCTAGGTCAAATATCGGACGGTTGGGATTCTTGCGAGTATAAACTCTCGCACTGATCGTGGTGGTGATTTTTGCCTGCGTACCGTCTGGTTTCATTATCCCCCCACAGGGATGGACGATGAACGGAATTGAACGCTGTAGCTAAGTCAGAAAATCGGATGACCGTCAGCTGCTGGTAGCCGTGATGGAATTAAAGAATCCACCACAATGTGAGTATTCGGTCGGTGGATTCATACCCAGCTCAGAGCCCGGCTTGGTTAGGTTTCGTTCTCGAGCCACGCACACCATGGAGTCGCCTGAGAATGACAGCGGCAAAAACCTTTGTAACAACCTCGATGCGGCTTATGTCGCAATGGTCATCGCACTTTGTATTATCTCACTCCCCAACGATAGGCACAAGGATGTCAAGCTTCAATCATCAGGAACAACCTCGTCTTCCCACGCCTACTTACTCATCTCATGGGGCTAGTAGGAATACCGTCCTCTCAGGGCGACTTGTACAGCCTCGGTATTGCATCGATGATTTCCTCCAGAGGGCCGTCTGACACCTTACGGGCAAAAGAAGGATGAAACTGTTGCAGAAGTGGGCGAGAGCGTAATAGGTTGGTAACAAAAATTCAGTAGCCGCTCGTAGTGTTCGCGCGAGTTCTCCAGTTTGACCGAGTGGTCAGTAATAAAACCATCATCCTCGCTACGGACAGTCACTTAGTGCAGACTGCCTACCGCTAAGCGAATAACTTGGTAGTTTTTAAGTGTCGTCGTCGTTTGAGGCCCGCACCATGGAGGTTCCTATTTTAGTCTAGTTGTTTTTCCGGTCATTTCTAACCGAATTGTCCGTCATATTCCGAAGTAGGTAGAAAGAAACATCGTTTCGGAGCCTGGCCCGAGCCATATAGGTGGACGACGACAAGGTTTTTTACTGATCCAGTCACAGCGGCGCCACCGTGTTAGTCCAAGAACAGTGTCAGTTGCCCCGTAGACTGATGACTTGAATTATGATCATTTGTCACTATCTCCTTCGACTCGGTTCGTACCGTGAGACCGAACTTAATTGGTCCGGATTTCTATTGTGTTAGTCTAAGGCAGTTTTACGATATACAGAATTTTTCCACGCTCGAATAGAAGGAATTTCAGGCGTGTGCTGGCGCTGTGTTGGTAACTAACAGTCGGTTCTGGTCAGCTAAGTTCAGCATGCTCTCCCCATTTTCGCACCGAAAACCAAGCCCAATGTGACTAATAAAGTGACTACCCTAGGTTGCCAGGTCCAGCCCGCCAGCAGTCAACACATCATGACAAGGAAGTCCTTCAACTGACTCAACTGCGAGTAGGAACCTTTCATGTCCATAATGTGACCCTTCAGTCTTACGTACGCCAGCTGGTCATTGGCTCCCACACAAACAGTACATGGTTTGCTTGTTGCAAAGAGACAGTCACCACACCATGTCCACCAAAAAGTCGCGTGAGCTGCCGCGCTGTAGGGTGAAGTGGGAGTTGACCCTCCGGATCTTGATTTCCCACCGATCGATTTTAGAATTTGGACTTCAAATAACCAGCAGACATCCTCGTTGTTATGCCCGCGAGCTGCCAGACTTTGAATACCAGGGTTCTGCGACGTTTGTACATTCAGCTATCCTATACCAGGAGTCCGTTCCGAATTGAATAGTCCGGTTCGCGTACTATTCGCCCACATCACTAGACCAGGGTTGCAGAGTGCATCTGTTCCCGCCAACCCCTGTAGTGGATCGTAATACTGTAAGAGAACATTTTCATAAGGTTCCTTGGAAATTTTGGGTAAAGTCGGGTCCCAAATAGCCGCTCAGATTGTTTGAGGTCGTCCCCCCCCCCCGGCGCCTTGGCTCAAGAACCTAGCCACACGGCAGCACTGACAGGCAAACCTATTTATTGACGGTCTGTAGTCAGTGCAGTCATCGGGCTTTTCGGCAGTCGGCGTGCTATACCCAAGCCCTCTGTTCCCTGGCAACCATGTCGCTTATTCGTCAGATTCGAGAGCCTGCTTATCTTGCAAGTTGTTCGGTGAACAAAAATAACACTAGAATCAAGTTCCTCTAAGAACTGTCCTGTGATGTAAATATTAGCCTGAAGTTTTATGTGCAATCTGTTACATTCTCAAAATATTTTTATTTCGATCCCACTTTAACAAGAGTTCGGTTTTCGACTAATTCCAGGTGGATACGTCTAGGTGACTATTTTAATGTGTTTCCCCCTCGAAAATACCGCAGCGCCATTACAGAAACCTAATGTGATCGTTCTGCAGTCTGACGCATTTGAGAGCATAGAAAGTCTTAATAGCCACCAGCTAGTTGTTTCTATGCTTGACTTATTTTGGACCTGCGAAACAATTCCGAGCGCTGGTCTCATTGCATGTGACCGGTAGTCTGCGGTATTTTTCGTTTAAAGATGCGTTTTCCTTCTTGCTCGTTCATTAACCAAGTAGATTCCAGTCTTATACTGTAGGTTTTTACCTGAATTTGTCACTCTCTCTTTGACGTTTCTGGTACCAAGAAGTTTGAAGCGTCTCGTCATCCCTTTTTCTTGGAAAATTAACTTTTGTGAAAAGCGGTCTTGAAGATCACAAAAACCCTTCGCATTGAAAACTGCAATCAATGTATGTAAGCATCACCTGAGTTGATGTAGCCAGGATTGTAGCAAGCACACGAGATGGAGAGGACGAACAAATCCGGATGCAAGAGTCAGAACGAGGATACCCTTTAATAGGGCTTTATTCATCTTACAATTAACGTACTGGAACTAAAACGAAAAATAGAAAAGCAGTAGATAAGATGGAATTCAGCCAAGGGGCTTATGTTAGCACGGCATTCACCCCGGCCAACAAATAGAGGTATCGAGATGTCAAAAATCGGAAGGAAGGATTAGCATGTAGCAAAGCTCAGACGTCTCTGTTACGAAGGCAGTATAGATGAACACGTTGTTGTTGGATCAGTGTTTCCAAGCTATGCATACGGACATCGCCAGCGTTAGGTGCACTAAAAGATGTGGCATCATTTTGTTCGTCAGTTGAAATGGTGCTACTTTCCTGCTCGGTAATTGGTGGGTCGTCTGAGGGAAATAGGATAGAATTTTCTGGTACGGCCGTGGCCGTCTCCTGATGACAATCGTCATCTTTTTTCGCCGCTTAGAGCTAGTCGAACAGATACAGTTTCTTCTCTGCTTTTTATTGAATCGTATATGAGCATATTGGGGGTTACAATGGAGCAGATTAACCTCCTCAACGAGCGCATCAAACTTAGACTGTTGACTGCTCTTCTTCAGCAGAACTCTGCCAGGAGAGGTGAGCCGCATGGGGAGAGTAGTCCTAGTATTTGACCTTCTGTGGTAGACAAACATCCTCTCACGAAGTGTCGCATTAGTGGCGGTACACAAAAGTGATCTGATTGAGTGTAAGGCGTCAAGTAAGACGGGTTCCCAGTGCGTGACGAGCAAATTTTGGGATTTTGGAGCAAGTAACATAGTCTCCCACAAAGTTTGGTTTAAACGTTCGACCTGTCCACTTCCTTGGGGATTGTACGGAGTTGTTCTACTCGTCGCCACTTCGTTATTGCGAAGGAATTTCTGAACTTCGTTTGACGTAAATGACGATCCTCGGTCAGTGTGTAAGTACGAAGGAGTATCGAATATGGAGAAGAGCTGACACAAACATTTGATGACAGTTTCGGCAGTCTGCTCGGGACAGGCAAATGCAGATAAGAAACGAGAATATTCAACAACAATGGTCAGCAGATAGCGCTTGTGGGTTGCCGATGTAAAAAGACTTTTGAAGTTGAATGAAAGTCGTTCGAACTTCTGGGTGGTTTTGATGAATTGGCCTTGTATCTTAAAGAAACTGGGTTTGACTTCGCAGCAGGCCTGACATCTAGCGACGACATTACGAATCCCTTTCATCGAAAAGGGAAGATTCCGAGCTCCAACGAAGTGCGAAAGCTGAGATACACCAGGATGAAAAAGTGGTTCCTGTAGTTCTTTCAGATCGACACTGGTTAGTAGGGCGCTACAGCAATTACGGGAAAGCTTGTCCACCGTCCGATTTTCTTTACCAGGTCGGTAGACAATGTCAACTTTGAATGGTAACAGCTTCAACCTCCAGCGTTCGATCTAATTATTCCTGACCTTCCCTCTTTTACTGATTGCCGAATATAAAGGCAACAGAACGCTGACCTGTGATGAGTTTAAGGTGATTACAGAGAAGGAAGTGCTTCCATTTGCGTATGGATCCCACTACAGCTCATGCTTCTTTCTCTATAGCTGAATGATGTCGCTCATTTGGAGGTAGGCTACGTGAAAGGAACGCTACTGGTCGGCCATTCTGATTCATGTGGCAGCGATTGCGCCGTCTGAAGCATTAGTATCGACAACTAATGAGGTATCGTACTGAACAGTGGCCACTGTGGCTTTCGCAAGTTCCTCCTTGAGATCACCAAATGCTTCCATTACCTCCAGTGGTAAAGGGAAAGTTTTGTTATTCATGAGCAGATGAATTTTATCCGAAAGGTGAGATATCCATTGTGAGTAATATGCAAACAGTCCCACAGCTCGTTGTTGGGACTTGAGATCACGTGGAGGAACCATTTCACTCAAGGGCAATCCGGATCCAGCCTAAAGTTGCCCTTGGATACCTCGCGACCGAGAGGTTTGATTTCTTTAACAGTACTAACGCTTTTGGCTTCATTGAATGTTAGTCCGTACTTCTCGGTCATGCTAATGAATTTTTGAAGGGTTTAATAATGTTCCGCAAGGCCGTTCCCGCAATAGTAATATTGTCCGCGTAGACGAAAATATTCTCTAGACACTGCTGTGTGTCGTCGGCAATCCGCTGGAAGCACGCAACCCCGTTGGTAAAACCAAACGGGATACGACAAAAGTAATATTAAACGCCCACAAGCTTCAAGGGCCATGTACGGTCTTTCCTCCCCCTGGATGGACATTTGGTGATAGGCGCTCCTGATATCAAGGGTGCTGTACGTGTCGTAGTTTGCAATATGTTCAGCCATTTCGCCTATTTTGGGGTAGAAGTAGGTATCTAGAAGTGTGAATCTGTTGATAGTTTGGCCATAATCGACAACCATCCGCTTTTTTCGGTTTTCATTGGCTACCACCAAAAATTGGGCTCGCCAAGAGGATAATGAATGCCCAACTACACCCGACGACCTGCTCCTCATATAAATTGCTCATCGATCTTGCTGCGGGGAGGTTCGACGCAAGCGGCAGCTGCAGCACAAGGCAAGAACATAAGTTTAGGTCCACCAAGAGGGATTTCAACACTTGTGGAGTCGGAGAAAGTCATGTCCAAGTGGAACATCGGCGCACAAATGCGGCAAGACCAATAGCTTGACCTTCTAGCATATTCAACCTTTATATTTAGTAGTGGCAAGAACATATCCTTGCGTGGCGCTGTTGAAGGCGGTGGTGGCCATGGATATTTTAGTGCAAGAGTTATGAGTCCTCCACTTATTTCAGAGCACCATTGAGGAAGAAATGTAACTTTCAGAACTACCTGTGTCAACTAGAGCCTGAAAAGCAGTCCCATTTATTTGTAATTCAACCACTGCGCTTGGAAGACAGTCGGGAACAATAGCTGATGCCACGGTGGAAACAGTAGGATACATAGCAGAAAAGAAAGCTTTTAGGTTTCGTGATGCTAGGCACATCTTTTGGAAGTGCCCTTTTTTACCATACCCTTTGCATAACGCATCGCGTGCGGAACACATCGAACAGCGGCGCTTGTCGTTTCCATAAAAGAAACGTTTGCTGTGGAATGAAGTAGAAGCCACTATGCCGGGTTTGTTAACGGGAATGGACGAAGTTTCACTTGGCTCAGAAGTGGCAGAAAATGAGGTCGTCGAGGGTTCTAATACGATAGAGACCGTCTTTCCGCCAATTCTATTGATCTTGCCTGATCAACGGCAGTTCGAAAGTTCGAATTCTTCTGCTCCAATAACCTCTGCCGAATCTGGTTTGATAAAAGGCCACTGATTAACGCATCTCTAATGGCATCGTCGCGATTTTCTTCTGCAGTAACGGCTTTAAAATCACAGTACTTAGCTAAGGACTTTAGCTTTGAGCAAACTGGTCGAGGGTTTGTCTGCCTTCCTGTTTGCAGGTCTCCGGAAGATGGCGGGCGTGAATTTCGTTTTTGGGTTCTAGGTAGAAATCTCGCAGCAATCTACCAGTTTATTCATGACTGGAGCATTCACTAATGCATTATCGGACTATTCCAAAGACGTAGTTAGCCAGAACGCTTAATTTTCAAAAGTGCCAAACCAGCGATTCCATTGCTTAGAAGCGTGTTGGGCATTTGGAGCAACATCGAATCTTCCTGGTCTAGTAAATCGATCCATTCTGGAGTTATAAGATGAATAAATTGTTGTAGCTAGAACCGTAGCAAGCACATGAGATTGAGAGGGTGAACAAATGCGGATGCAAGAATCAGAACGAGAATACCCTGCTATAGGGCCTTATTCATCTTACAATTGACGTACTGGAGCTAAAATGGAAATAGAACAGTAGTAAATAAGATGGAATTTAGCCGGGAGATTTTGTTAGCATGACAGTTTTACATGTCATTGAGGCTTTCAAACTCATTGTAATGCATGTCTTCAGAGAGCGCCTTCATGAAGCTTGCATTTGTCGCTATGCAGGAAATTAAAAAATTCAAAAATTCAGTTTAAAACTAGTTGCTCTAATTGGCAATTGCTTTGTGAATCTACACCATGGATCCACCTGAGTCAGTCACGTTGAACGCTGTTATAAGTCAGGCAGTGTCAACATGTCTTAGGTTGGAATGAGTTAACATGCGCAATTATTTTGCAGGCGTAACTGCATTTAAGCGCATCGGTGGATTCTTTCATAAGTACCTAACTAAGTATGCAGTCGATGGTAACGAAAATGCGATTCCCGGGTGGCATATCAAAGAGGGGGCGGTGGTTCACATGAGGGGTGTATTTGTGTTCTAATTCTTCAAGTATCAGAGGGCGGGGTCCTGCGCACAGCTTTCATTGCATGAAACGCAGATTACGCAAGCATTACGACCGGCACGCGAGTCAGCAATGTCAACTGGGTGTGAAATGGATGCCAGTTCCTTTGGGATCCGCCTCGACTCAATTCAAGTTGACCGTGCCAATATCAAAACAGCTTGCTAATAACTGTCCACACTTTGTTCTATGAGCAAATTGGAAACATTCCATAATTTTATCCAACTGTAGTTTGTGGAGGAACGACAGGTCGTTGACCTGTTGGACACTAATTTTGCCGTTTTGCACCAATACATTGTCATAGATGGCATTCAGGAATTTCTGACAGACACAACCATCGGACGCAACCACGTGAGATATTGCGGTAATTTTGACACAACCCAAGGCTACTGAGCTATTCTAGCACCCAAATTCTCTTTAGCATGTTTAGGAACATTTTAAACAAAATGAACTAATGGGAAATTAAAGTTACAAAATGTGGATACTAGTTGAAACCCATAAGGAGTATAGTGTACATTGCTACTTATCGGCCAATCCGTGCATGGGCTTTTTGAAACGTTCTAACTGACATCTCAAAATGCCTTGCATAGCCTCTGTATTGTCTTCTTCAATCTGCCTCCTGATTTGTTTTAATGGGGATTTCTTTTTTAATACTGTGGTATTCAGACCGAAACTTGGTTATCTTTATGCAGTGAACGAAAAAGTCAAGCAGTAATAGTAGCGGTTGACGTACGTATTTATATACAAGAGTAAGTAAGTGTACAGCAGCCGCAGTCCCATTTTGTCATTGCTGCCACCGCACATTTGCACCACGCATCGGCCTGATTGGGCGCTTGCGAATCCACCGCCCTGAGGCTGTTGTACCAGGACCAGGAGCTCCAATATATACCCGGCGCACTCCCTTACTTGCTCACACTGCCCAAGGGCATTTGATCATCGTATGGGCTTATTCGGCCATTTGCGCCTCCACACAGATGTCTGCCAAACCCGCCGTTTAAACCCCATCAGCACACTTTACCCCACTTGTCCACACACTCCTAGGCCGCATGTGAACCCCCTCCATACCACGAGCAACACCCCGCATTAATCATACTTCCTTCTGGCAGCACGTGATCCGCTTCGTCGTCGCCAATAGGGCTGGCGCAACGTCACATGTTAGAACCTGCACCTTTCACGTAAGTGGGAAGCATGCCCTTTGATGTATCCTCGTAAGCGAAGTCAGTAGGTCATGTCTGGCACACGTAGGCCACTGCGCTCACTTTCATCAGCTGGTTTGTCAGGTCCGGACATTCGACTGGTGTATGGGGGGGGGAAGTAGAAGTAGGCCGACACTGGGGAGTCTATTCCCAAGGCCAATCAGCGCATTCTTTACTATAATACATATGACACGCTTGAATCTATCACGATGCGCTAAAAGCCGTGACTTAGAAAGTTGTCAACCTACGGGATAACTCGGCGGTCGTGGTCAGTGCTAACTGAGTCCGAGCTTATCCCCGATCATCCTGCCGTTGTCTTGCCATTGGAGCCTGGTGGGTGGGGAGGCGGAGTGCGTCAGATGCCGTGCGAGTCCGTCTCACTACAGATTAATTCACGTGCAATTCATCCGTGCTGCTCGCACCTCATTGGGCACAGAGTGGACGTGGTCATTCGCGGACGGTCGGACTGCCAGGTAGGTGCCCATATAAAGTTTGACTTTGTGGATTGACAAACCGCAAGCGCATCGCTGTGCCAGGGAATATTTTCACGGTGAACTAATCCTGTATTCAGCTCTAGTATATGGCCCCACGAAGCTGTGCTAAACTTATTGATCACACCCAAGTAATCTCTTCCACGGGCACATGGAACCAGATAATCATTAGTATGCCTCCAGCGCCAACGATTTTTGTGCTTGGTCATCGGATGGAGAACCGGCCATGCTACGTCGCGTGCACAAAAATAACTGCTTAATTCATTTTCTGCGACGTTGACCATCAGATGGTAGAGGGGAGACACTGTGGGGCAGATGCTACACGGCCTCCCGTCAGTATAATAAATCTGATGCACTTTCGGACTATTATGTTGTCTTGTAAATCAGGGTTTGGAAGGCTCCCAACTGGTGGAATACTTCGGTCGTCAAAACTGATAGCCCCTGTGGTAACTCCCGCCGATGTGATATTCGTGTGAGGTGTGTCTGGTTCGTTGACTGGGGAGTCAGCTCGTGTGTGTTACACGCGTCTGGCAACCACGACCAAATCCGCAGTCTACCAACGCTTTTTTAAAAAAAGTGGTCCCATAGAACATTTGAAACGTCGAACTGGAAGCTTTCTCACACCTAGAAAGACTGACTGGCGTTAGTAAAGATGCTCGCACATTTGGTCAATACAACACGTCTACGTTTTGTTGCTACAACGTTTTAGGCCATGCATCAAGAAAGAGCTCCCTATGTTACCGATACGATTAATCAGACTTTTTTGTTCTTCGATAATCAGAAAATATTTTTATTAAAATTCTGTACAAGCTGTCGGCTTGGTACCTTGATTGTAATAACGTCTTCCCTCTATCACACTTCTCACTCTGCACATTATAATCTATCCATGCGGCAACCTGTCCAAGCGATCCCGTGGACTCAAATTTTTGGCTACTTTATTGGGCTAGTCTCGACTGATAGCTTCTGCCACCCCCTAATTATGCATATCTCTTCTTTTTTCAGGAAGGCCGCCAAGTTTTCACTGGGTACCTTTAGTTCCTCCCGTCTGAGTAGTCNGACACTGGAGACAGCCAGCCGAACAGAGTTGAACGTCTGAAGCTGGAGGCTACCGATCCCTCCACTGTTGCGGCCCACTCCGTCATCACAAAGGAGGACGTTGATCTCGCGAATTCCGACCAGAACCCTCTTTGAGGACGCATCTGTGGCGGAGACAGCCTAGTAGACGGGTGGCTCCGCATGTCCAGCACTCCACCCCTCCCCTCCTTTTGTTATCCCACCACCCCCATAATGAGTAGTTTTTCTGCTCACTCCTATTCTTCCCCGCGTGTTATGACGTAAAAGGAAAAGGCAGCTTTTTACCTAAAAAAACACCCTGCACATAAACCCGTTTTGCCTCCCGTCCCATTTGTGCATTTCTCAGGGATTTGTCTTTTTGATCAGACTCTCCCTGTTCATACGGTAATTTTCTGTCTATTATCTTGTACTTTGTTGTCGTCCTCTGTCGTAATCATCTCGGATATCACTTCTGTGCACTGACTTCGGAGCATTTGTCGTTTTTTTCAATTTAACTTTCTGGTACTTTCGTATTTCACTTCATAGTCACGCCCTTAATACTACGGTGTTACGCATTTCTTCCCATACATTAAAGTCTTGGCACATCCTCGTGAGCCATGTTCATGAGCCAACTGCTCAGGACTCAGTTCCTGTCGGCTTAGCGAGCCTGTGCGACGCCAAGACAGCCGCTGTTCATGATTGCAGACTTCAGCTTACGCTTTTCCTCTATTTTCCAAGCTTGACTTTCGGATTTTGGCTATTTACCAAGTAACTCTGTGGTTCTTAGCACACCTTTCTTCTCCATTTATGGTTTATCGTCTTTCACCGCTTCCTTGTGAGTTGTGAGTTTTTGGAATGAGTGCGTTCTGCTCTATATAGAAAATGGTACCCAGTCGACTGAGGTGTGTCTAATTTATGACACAACATTTTAGATAGAGCCTGGTGCCGTGAACTTGATTTCGAAGTGAGTCCTCAGATGGCTTTATCTGCCGAGTGGTCAGAATCGGTAGCCTACGGTAGGCAGGTTTTGTAAGGAACGTCCTTAAAACATTTATGGGGCCCGCAAGCTGTTTTATTCTCCATATAAAACACTCCAGTCTCGAAGATGAAAATGAACCAAATAGGTGTTGAGCAGTGCCGTTGCGCAAGGGCGGGATTGATTAGCAAGACTAGTGCGAAACCCACTTTTGTTGATTAAAATCCTGGTTAGGTGTTTTTTGTGGACCAGAGGGTGTCGTGTTACGCCTAGGCGGGGGTCCGCCCGCGCCAGCCACCTATGCCCTCCCGCCTTCGGTCTTCTTTGCTTTGTCTTGAGACTGGGCTCAGGCGGGCAAAGAGGGGAAAGTGTGGTGCATGCTGTGTAAGTCTACTTCCACTTTCAGCCAATTCACGCGCAAGTCACCTTGCTGTGGAGCACACGGTGGAAATCGTCAGCGACGACGGTCGAGCTGTCGTCGACCACCCTCTGGTCGTGCGTCCGAGAGGGTCTCTATGTCATGCTGCCATGTTCCAGTATCAGGGCGCGATTATTGGGCATACAGGTCACTTTTCCATGCGATTTTATATCAGGCCTGAACAGTTGCGGTTCACAAAAGTGTATTTAACCCAGTCAAACTTGTCAATCGGCATCAGGGGACAGTATCGATTAGTCACTGTCGACATTTTAGAACTTATTAGAAGTAAAAGCGGTCGCTGAGACAAGGGCTTTATTCGCTGGACGTTTTGGATTCTCTCTTGAACCCATCACCAGAGGCAGTGACAGAAACGGGTTAGAATCCCCTAAATCCTTTTACCGTTTCTGGATCCTTCCGCCGCACCGATTGATAACCATCGTTTTGGATGAGTCGTTTGTAGAATTATGGAGGACTTTTCTGCATAGAGTTTTTTTGCCCTGGTTCGACTCATTTTCCTCGTTTAAATCCTTTAAGCTAGTCAGGGCCTTATTCACGGACGTAAATTAGTGTTCGGACTCCAGACTCGGGAACTGGTCAAAACCTCCCTAGGTATTTAAGTTGGTTGCAGTAGGTTAGTCGCCACATGCTTCCGCCCTGCGATTTAAATAGATAACATTGTCGTTTTGAATCTTCACTCGTTTAGCCTGTGAAACTGACGTCAAAGTGGCTAGATCCATACCTGCTTAGATGCTACCAGCCAGAAACTGAAAATTATTCTACTAACTTGTGTAAACTGGTCAAATCTGAATAGGAAGCGGTCTGGGAACCCAAAAGCTCTCGAATAGCTTAACCGTGACATCCTTGAAGTCGCCTATAGCATGAGCAATTGTGCTCCCTCAAAAGTGCGGGGGCATGTCGAATTAGCCATGCAGACTCTTTAGCATAATATAACTGAAAGAGACGATTTCCGTTATCGGTCGGCCATTGAGATACTGACTGGCGGGAGGAACCAAATTCAGGGCAACTAGCGTATTTCTTCAAAGCCACTGAATTTGTATGAGAAATCTGATATGGTTAGGGGAATGAGACCGATGCATGTTTTCAGAAGCACGACAGGGACGAGGACTATGTCGGAGAAGCAGTGATGTTCGGTTTTCGCCAACGCTAATTTCTTTGAATAGAGATAATGATACAGCACAATCTCGTATTCGTCTATGCATCATCTTGGCTATCTGTTGTTAATGTTTGATTTTCAAAATTTTGTGTTTTAATGCTGCACCTGACGCCCTAATAGCATCTCGATGTCGACGCGGTATACTCATATCGTCGCCTGTCGAGATGTGCGCTCAGTCCGTTCTCATTGGTCGGCCGGTGTTTTGCACCTCCTTTGTGACTGGCTAGCGGTTTTGTTGTGCTGCGTTTGTGTCACGCAAAAGGCGCCATTACGCTTTACTGTGCCGTGGCGTGCGTCTGCGCCTTTCTTTATCGTCGTTCATTTTATTTCTTCTGTTGTTTGTATACCTTTTGAAGTTCGATCATTAAAACCAACCGTATGTCGAGGCAGGCATCTCAGAGGATAATAAGGAGACATATTACACGAGTTGTGGGGGCTGTGTGTCGTGAAATTACTGAGGTAGTGCATGAACGTTGCAATACGGACAAAGATTATACGATATGGCGGCCTAACGATCGTGCATCAAGTAGGGTGTAGGCAGACGAAGACAATTTGTCGACATGACAGCAGTATGTCATCTGATTAAGAGGAGATCAATGCAGAACGTTCACTCCCCTCGCAGTCCTCCGTCCGTGAGAGAGTGATGGAATGAGTGATACAGTCGAGCATAGGACATATGCACCTGCGTAATCTTCTAGAAATACTCCAATCACTCCTTATAGACATGCCTATCGACCCTCGTACACTTTTACGGGTATCATACAGCTTCCAAGTTAAACTTATGGGTAGCGGCGAATGCGTCCACATTGGACTGGGGAATCAAATTAAAAAATCCCTGGAGAAGCGTATTATTGCGGCAGATGGGGGCGAGGTTGTAGTTCAGTTGGAAATGGGTGGCCTGCTGCTGTCGGTAGGCTGTATATGCTGAGTATTTTTCATTCATAAAAGGTAACGGATCAAAGACGAACAGACGAGGACGACTTGGTGACTATTATACTTGCCGCGTCAGAGTGTAACGGTAGGATGGTGTGATTCATCATGGCGTTCTGTAGCCGCAGATGTGTCAAACACCATGGGAAATGGGGATGCCCCAAGCTCCCTGGATGGAGTGAGCACCAAGCTGGATAACCTGGCTAGGCGTCAGCCTTTAAAAAATGGAGATGATGCTCAGCCTCTTAGTCAGAGTAAGAAAGGTGAAAGAATTACGAGCTGATAAAAACAGCAACCGCAGTGCAGTCGGCTTCTGAGAGGTCCGCCAATCCCATTGAGCGACCGATCGGCGGCCGGTGTGAATTTGTGGAATTTAACAGAAGGTTAGTGAACACTGACTGCCACCGGCAACCGGAATGAGAATTTTCTTCATTATTTTTCCCCGAAAGAATCATATTTCGCCCGCCCTGGAGGGCAGAATATTGTAGATTGTTTTAATCTTTATGAAAACTGTTGACACCCACTATCTGGTCCCGGAATGTCTGGGATCTTACTAGAAGCCTCGGCTGTGGATTTGTGTGTCTGAGTCGCCGATTTCCCTACTTGTTGGTTCACCGCCTTCCGTCTAGTTTCGAAAAGCCTTTTATCATTTCTATAGTATCTCAGGTACACTTGAAAGCCTTGATAATGGCAGAGATAGTTTCACAATTATTCTCGAATCTGGTAGCTTTTTCTTCCAAAAAGTATGGCCCCCTCTTTTTATTTTTAAACAGCCTGTTTTCAAGACGTACTGACACACAAATACAGAAGGCGGACTGGTCAACCCCTCATTTCAAATGCAACGATCTACCCTTCTGAGTTGCATTGTCATCCTCACAACGTCATGCCAAGAAGGAAGCGTTTCTTTTTTACATTTTGGTAATCCGCATGCCCCGGATAAATGCTTCCTCGCCTTGAGACTTTTTGAATTCTGTCTCTTCATCTCCTTGACTGTACGGTAATCTGACAGGGAAAGCCTTTCTGAATGGCAGTTAAATGGCCCTGCTGCTTGCTCCCTAGGACAATCGGCCGAAGCCCAACAGGCGGCCACAGTGAGAAATATTCTCTAGGTGGGTCGGGTACAACGGGATGGCGGTTTTGAGGGGAAGAACGGGCGGGGTAAACGGCAAAGGGCACTGGATTGACAGCTGGATGCCGAAAAATGTTGAAAATCGCAGAAAAATAAATATTTGTTTTAATGAAGTCAAAAATACCGCAGGATGGCGCGCAAATAGGGAAAACCGTAGGCAATGACCAATCGAAGGAGGACTGGCCGAGGACGTGATGTGATTGGCGGACGGGGCGAGTAAACCTGAACCGCCAAGCGGCTAACCAATGGGATCGTTGACGACGCACTTGAAAGTGGTGTGCATTAGATGGACGGGAAACGGACGATGCGCAAGGGGGACGTGAGGGAACAGCGGTGTACTGCGGTTGGGTAGGAGTATTTGAATAAACCGATTATGACAATTGCGTCACTTCCCAGCCCCTTACTGACCCCCTCCTCAACCCCTCCCTATTTGTTATGTCGGTGATCTCCACGGCATGCACCGTTTAATACGCATAACGCGAACAATGTTTAGGATACCTGGACGTACTCCAACCCCACCGCACCAACCTACAGCAAGTCGGCAAACTCCCGAACTTGGCGGTCGCTGTTTTACGGGATTTGTAAGTATCCATGGTGAGAGCAGTTTGTAGGCCTACGTAACCCTCTTAAGTTTAAATTTATCCGCCGTAACCCAAATTGGGGGACCAGGCGTGGAAGTACAGATAGACGAGACGCTCATAAGTCGCCGCAAATATAACAGGGTACGACCGCGGGGGCAGTTGTGGGTCGTAGGTATGTACGATACACGCAGGCGGAAAGCCCTATTTGAGCAGATTAACAACCGCAGCTGGGAGGCCCTGAGGCCCGTCATAAGGAAGTTAGTGGCTGCTGGTAGTGTTATCGTAACCGATGAGTGGAAGGGTTACACCCGCCTACCGTGCGAAGGTTATACGCACTGCACTGTCAACCACCGTAGGGGCTTCGTGAATCCCACAACGGGACGGCATACGAACGCCATTGAGGCCTACTGGAGCAGATTAAAGGGGAACCCTAATAGCAAGCGAGCTCGACGCGAGCCAGTGTACTCGGGGGGGGAGGGGGGTGGGGGGGAGTGCGTCTTTAGCCTGCTCGCGGTTTGGATTGGTTCCCGGGTCGGCTGCGCCGGCGTCGCGAAGGGCGCAAGCGGCCGCGCATAGTTGCACTTCATTATCGATTAGCCTCGGTGCCTGATAGTCCTCTGGCTCTTGCCGGTGCCCATTTTTGCTCTCTCACGCTGCACTGCACACGCCG